>AYLM01000616.1:0-16637 GCA_001625345.1 Cairneyella variabilis
CCTTGTCTGCCCAACTCCTGGGTTCTACAAATGCTCACATTCTGCCCATTCTATCACCCCTTCTGCCGCCTACTGGATCTTCTGCGTTGTTAGCTGAAAGCCGCAGATCTGGAGAGTAACAGAAATTAAAAGGAGACTTTGAGCATTAAAAGAGAGCACATAGGTATCATTTATCAGAGAAGACTTGGCAATGGCGCGCCCTCAAGCAAATGACCCCTCCACATCATCATCTCAAAGCAACCATCTCCTACAATATGCCACTGCCTCCCCTTACATCATGACACCCAAAACAGCCAACCTGCCAGTCGCTCCCTCCTCTCCTTCCCCTTGCCAGCCTATACACAAATGCAACCTCATCCACAACACCCTCTGCTCAAACAGCCTAATCTCCTCACTACTCATCTGTGTTATTTCCTCGATGCTCCTGCCAAATAAGCGCTCCCAAGCTCTTGGGCTCCAGAGCAGCTTTCCCGGTGCAATGCAGCCGGTTTCGTCGAGGAGGAGACCAATGATGCGCGGGCTGAGAGTCAGGGTTAGGGGTTTGGCACAGTTTTCGCAAGGTTGATGGAGGGTGTTGGAGTAGGTTGGGACGCCGCAGCTGGGAGACGGGTCCAAGGTCAGCCTGAAGGTAGAAACTGTGGGAAGAGGGGAGGAGAACACACCACTCCGCACACATAAGCATGTTCCGCCTATGGTACTGGACCAGCGCCATCTCCATGATCGTAACGTTGATGAAGCCGCTGAACGTCTGGTGACCATCTGTACGGACCCTAAACCGCTGTCAAACAAGTCATCATCGCGATTTCGAAGGAGTATACTTACCAGCTGTCTAACTCCGCAAGTGTAAACAACATCCTATTAATCCCATACTCCGCCGCCTCCACATCCCACACACTCTCATCAAACACCAATCCCAGCCCTTCCATTTTTGTCAATCCCACCGCATACTTCCGCAACCACTCCGCATCCAGCAACTCCGGATCGACATCAATCATCGTCTGCAGCATGGCACCTATGCTCCCCTTCCCCCTTCCCTCGAACGGAACCCTGTACCCTGGGTTCGAGATGAGCAGAATGGTTTTACCAGGCTGCCAATCCTTGGAGCTTTCAATCAGATCATTCCACAGCGTCATCCGCACTTCACCCGTATGGTCGAACAAATTAACGTCCAGCAACTCGCTCTCACCACCAAATTTATTATTAATCTTCTTCCTAGCACCAATAGTCTTCACGCAAACCAGGATCTTCGCACCCGTAACGCCATCATGACCACTCCCAAGATAACTATCCAGCGTCATAAGGCACTGCAGCGGTTGCGAGCGCCGGTATCCGAGCGGAGAGCGGCAGATGCTGTCCGAGCTGGAGTTCGTATGGATCATAACGTGGTCAGAGGCTACGCGGCCAGGGAACATATTGGCGTGGTTGAGGACAGAGGTAATGGCTACGTCGGTCTTGCTGGCGTCGGAGATGAAGACTGTCCAGCAGGAGAGGAGCTGGCCGAGCTTGAGGGGGTAGGGTTTGGTAGCAAAGAAGAGCTTGATCTGCCCCGACACCGCTCCATTAGGACTTAACTTTCAGCGGTGAAATGGGAAGGATGGACTGACAGAAATAGCAGCAGAATCATCCTTCACAATCAAAATATGGTACCCAGCAGCCTTGGGCTGCTTCTGACTCTTTCCATATCTCATACTGATGTTGACGATTCTCCCCATGAATGTGACAGCCTTAGGCCCAGGAATCAGTTGGTCGATGCTTGTCTCCTCGTACTCGCGCTCTGGGTTCCATTTTCGATTCAGCGGGTCGAGCGCATCGGTCAGTTCTTCCTCGGTGAACCCATTGCCTTGTCTGACCAGCTCGTTCTTCGCAGCCGGCTGCTTTTCGTTGCGGACTTCCCGTGCGAAGAAAGATTGGACGGATGGATGGGATTTGGGGGGGCGCGATCCGGATCGACTTGCCATGATGAGAGGCAATTCGAAGTCGGTGAAGAGAAAGTTTTTCCGCTGAGTGATTTGGCTTAATGGCGTGGTTGAAATCAAGATGGGCTTCCAAATTGTGCGGCAAATCCTCGCTTAGCCTCACCACCGAAAAAAGGAGTCGCGCTCAAAAAACTGCCAAAAATATCGAGCAATACCGCCCTCCTACAACCGAACGTGCAAAAAAATAGTGGAAGCGGTAAGAGCATACCTAGCGCAACTCTGCAACATAAGATATTAAGAAAGGGGACAAAAGCAGCTAAACTCCAGGGCCGTCCTGAAGGAAACCCAAGGGTCTGCCTCTCGGGGTACCGTCGGGTCAAGCGAAATGTAGTCACATGGTACAGAGAAGGGAGTTTGAGAAAAGCAATTGCATTTCTGCAGTAGGTGTTGATTGAGTCTAAAGAATGAATGCATGGCACTTATCGCCACGGTGTAGAACTCGAGTAAAGTGATTCGCAGATCCCACTCTCCTCCAAGCATTATCTCCACCAAAGACAAAACCCAGTTGCAAGAATTGAAAGCAGTGAGAGGCAAGTCATCGCCGAGCCACCACATCTAGAATAGCTTGTGCTCAAGAGTCATGTCGTTCTCCGGCTCAAGACCAACGCAAGCCTTGAAGATGTTGACCAATGCACTTCGCTGCTTAGCAAGAGCATTAATGACCGGAGTTCCCGGAGGGGTCAACGGAGCCTTGAGCATGAAGCTGAGTATGCTGAGAACGCTATGGAAGTTCTTGAACTCCTTGGTGGAGGCGCCGTCAGTGGAGTGGGCCTTCCATTGGATGCGAGTCATCATCTCGGCAACCAGAACCAGGTCAATGATCAATGGAGATGCGAGCAGAGAGTCCTCACAGACGTTGAAGATCCTGATTCGGTTAGTATGAGTAAAATACAGGGTTTCAATATACTTACGAAATAGTTTGGTGGCCACCCATGAAAATCTCAGCATAGTACTCGTCCAAAGCACGCTTGTTGTCACCAACGGCCGGCATGTACTTGATGACAACAGTGTGGTCAGGGTGCTCGCCCTTCTTGTAGAGAACATTGTTAGCCTCAACCATGTCATCGACGACATTGGACTTGGAAATCTCCTTGGAGCGGAACTGCTTCTGGGAGCTGAGGTTCTTTCCATCATTATTGCCAAGATGATTGTAGCTGGCAATGGAGGTGAGCTTGATACCAGCACTGATCAAGAAGTCAACCAAGGCAGACTTCATCTTGGTCTGACCAGACTTAAAGTCATCACCACCGATGAAAGCATTGTGCTTCTCAGCAAGATCAATAGCACCGGGCACGAATGTGTTCTGGGGAGACCCATTGATGAATGGAACACCCTCGAGAATACAAGCTACGGCAAAGACGGTGGATGGAGCAACCTCCTCGTGGCCATTCTCAATAGCCTTCATGAGGTTCTCAGCAGTGTCGTTTACGCCAGGAATAAGGTCAGCAAATCGCTCAGTGTTGGCAGTCCATTGAACAATGACCTTGTCTAAACCGTTCTTAGACTTGAAGTCGCTGGTGTTTGGTCAGTATTCGCTTTGAGGCAAAAAAGCCTTTGAGACGTACCGAATGTCCTTGCGGATCTGCTCAACATGTTCTATGCAAACCTTGCTTCCCTTCATGCAATTGTCGGCACGGTCCTCCTGGTTGGCAGCAATGAAATCTGGGTAGTAGATGCTGGGAAGAGGTTTCATCTCAGCCATCTCTTTCTTGACCTGTTCTTTGAGGGTTGGTTCAAGAACGGCGGCTCGGTCCATAGCCTGGGCCAAGTTCATACCGCTGATGTCCCAACCGCCAACGACCAGATCATTCGGGTGGACCATAGGAAGCATGTCATGGAAAGGAATGTCGACATCCTTGCCAGTCTTAGCATTAGTGCCTAGCTTCATAGTAGAGCCCATAACGACAGAACCATAGTAATTAGCAGCATGAGGACCCTCGCGGGTTTCCCAGACCAGACCACGGCGGTTGGCAATGATGCCCGCGGTGACAGTCGTACCATTGTTTCCACCCCATCCAACAAGCATCATACCGGTCTTGGGAATCTTGCGATCTGTCTTGAAGTCATAGACAGTCTCCTTAGGAGTTGCTACGAATTTGCCTTCAGCAGTTTCGTTGACAATCGTGGTACGATAGGTGTACTTGGATCTGATCTCATTGTCGGTGTACACGACATTGGGAGAGTTGACCGTGAAGAGATCCTTGTTGACAGGTGTAGATGCACAATTTCCGTTCGAGAAGCCCATTCCAACTTCCGCATGAGGAGCCATTGTAGGAGAGTCTTGGCTTTACTTGCAGATATAATCGTGTGCGGTGTGTCTATATAAGCGTTTATCTTGTAAACGGCGAGTCCGATGCCCCTGCGGCGGAAGAGCAACGGGCTCCTGCGAACGGATGGTGCGATCTGCCAACATTGTTAGCACTCGAATTTCGAAGAATAAAATTGCGACGTTGTAATCCAAGAGGGCAATTCTTGTTGCCTGCTCTCGACCCGGATGCGGCGGGGAAAGCTTACGAGTTGAGGAGATTGGAAAACGTCTTGACGACTGTGGTGATTACACTCGGAAGTGTAATCGACTAGGGTTTAGTTTGAGTGAAGCTTGAAAGAGCTCTTGGAAATTTAGGAATTGAAGATTTGTTGTTGTGAGGAAAGGAAAGAGAAGAGGGAAATAACAGAGCCTTCGCTAGTACAAAAAGATCACACTACTTCTTTCCCCACTAAGCACGCCGTAATCAGTATGGCGGGGCACAAGTTGTGCCTGAACCGACTGCACGATAAGCTAATTGTGCCACAATTGTGCATATGCATATGGAACTTCATCATCGTGGCTTTGTCGACTGGAACTTTCATGTTCCGAACATCGCCGAATGGACGCCTCCTATGAATTCTCAAGACTATGGGCTCATGAAGAGACTGGACGAAAGGACTCACTCCGGTACTGGAAATGGGATATGAGATACATATCTGAAAGCATTTTGAAGCCTTTTCTCATGAAAGTTACAAGCTGGAAGTGTTCCTCCCAAAATACTTCACCGTGAGCGTACGAAGGCAGCATTGAAAGTCCGCCTTCTTCCCTAGGGAAGGAGCGCTTTCTTTCGAGCGAGCCTTGCATGCTCAAATCCCATCGTAAATCGCTCGATTGAGATAGTGGTGACTAAGTGCAGTGATGGTGGTGAGTGCGTCTCCTGATTCCACAAAATATATTGGCCACCCCTTTCGAGGCGAAAGTACATTACCTGTACCTCAATTATTGGTGAGCTCTCCTTAAAAGGCTGCCCAGCTCTTTGACTTCAAAGTATTGTTTACATTCGACGCGCGACGCGGGACTCGCCTTTTCATACAATTTCTTCTTCTCAAATCTCACCTCGTTGTCTTGGTTTTCCTTTTTGCATTGATCTCACCGCGTGAGGAGTGTAGAGAATGATGAAGTGGCGGTGTCGAGACTGGTAGCGCGGTGATAAATGTGCATGGAGAGACGCCGACCCTCGTGGGAGAGGATAAGCCCTTGGCTTGAGCTAGAAAAGTGCTCACCGCAAGTTTGAGTGAGCATTCGAATTTTCGAATGCGAAAAGTTCATGCAGGCCGACTTCTTGCATTCTCCCGATGGTCCGAAGATGACTGCTCAATAATTCAAGAAAGGCATGACGTCAGAAGAAACGGAAGATGCCTTTGTCACTGAGATATGCTTTCCGAAAAGCCAAATATGCGTGGGGTCGCTCCAGCTCAGGCTTTGTTTCAACATCAGGCTTTCATCGTTCGAGTAATTCAACGTCCAGATGATTCATGTTTGTCGATCCGAAGTTTCGCCCCTTACCGAAACTCACTCCTTAAGTCCATGTTTCTGGCTTTCCTGCAAGATTGTTTTCATGCTCGGAGTCTGCTGACATGCCCCTGGTTACGCTCATGGGTCGATATTTATGGTTACGAGCGACTGAGGGGCAACTCAGGATTAGGATAGAAATGCCGCGGCTTTATCGCGCTCCATAAAGCCCTCATCTATCGGAAATCCACATCTTGATGCCTTTATCCGAAATTATAGGATCTGCGGTCTCGACGCGGCCAGAAGATAGATTCATTCTGTGGCTGGAGCGCCGAAGAATATGCGAAAAGGCAGACGAGTGCCTCTCATTGGAGTCCTCTCTGCGTCCCTGGATGCAGCCGTCGCCGGTGAAGCTGCAGGTCATCGTTTGGCACCTTTTGAAGACAGGGATGCGATGTCGAAATAAGCAAAACGTCGTATGCTTCACCTGCCCACGGCCTCTTTGACAAGGCTGGTCTGCTCGAATCTTCAGCGCTTCGAGTTTCCTGCATCGCCGTTGTCGATCGAGAGTCGAGACATGATCGGGGTGCATATCTCCCTCAGCGAACCCGCCAGCCGGGAATGCGGCGGGTAAACAGTCACAGAATTTGGTAACTTTGAAATCATAATAAAATATCTTCATTTATGAAATTATGAAACAATTTCCGCTATCTCCCTCAGCCTGCGAAGAATTCCACCTGATGTCCAACGATCACTCGCATCTGGCTACCGGCTGATCGCCTTTTATGAGGGCGAACAATTTAGGAAAGGCAGTTCGCAGATCAGGGGGAGAGGCTTGCTCTAACGCCCTAAGCGGTAGCTGCGCCCGCAAAAGCGAAGGCGACACCCATGTCGATGGCGGGCCGTGATTTGGTGCGGCGGCGCTGATTCGGCACCCTATCTAAATCTCAAAATTGCCAAACCCGCACGAGAGCGAATCGCAGCCTCAAGACCTCCTTAGTGCAAAATCAAGGGTTTGGCTTCACATCACCGACTGGCCTCAACGGCTTCAGGCGAGCTGGCCCTATGATGTTGTTGAACGACGTCGCTCCTGTCTGTCAACGAGTCCTGTGCTCCTGTGCTGCTCAGGGCACCAGCAAGCGCCGTCCGTGACACCCCGTGCTTAGGTAGCTCTCTGGCTGGACTGCTTGGCTCCTTTGGGAAAGACGGTAGCTGCGAGGATCCCGTCTGTGCCCATCGGGACAGCTTTTTTGCTTCTTCTTCCAAATTAGATTCTTCTGAAAAGAAGTTCCTGAGGAAGGTCAGGATGTCTGCAATAACAAACTCGTAGCCGACGTCGTCCCTGTTTCTCGAAACGTTCCATCAAGCTTGATCCTTCAACGGCCAGTTGACCGGCATTAAATCATCATGGAGAAGGTCCCACCGACCGAACCTATCACGTCTCAACTGCCCCTGTGACGGCCTCAATCGAGCAATTTGAGCCCGGGGCAACGTGTGGACAGGCCTCTGATATCTGGGCAGGGGTCTTCACACCCTTTTCGACCCTCACCGAGACGCATCTCTTACAATCCACCTCTTTCCTCGACTCCCAAGCCTCACTCTTTCGAATCGACCGTTGTTTGCCTACAGTCACTACCGTTCCAGCAGGTCTAGGGAGCTCATCCGTTTTCATCATCAAACAATTCTACCCTGCTGGCGATCAGATCTACCTGTCAGAGTTTGATAATCGAAGCCTCCGCATTGAATCGTCGTGTATGACATGCTGAGTGTCTGACCACGAAAGGATCTGGAAACAGGAAACAAACACAGATAACGAGTTCTGGCTCAGATCTTCGACTTACACACTCACCTACTCACCGCCGATTGAGTGTTCGCACATCACATGTGTCTATACGAGAAAAAAAACTTGATTGAAGGAGCGCTGGAGAGCGAATAACTATACTAAAGATGGCGGACATGAGAGTTTCGAGCTTTTTGCCAACGATAAAATGTTCCATGTGCGCGAGAGATATCGAGATCTCCCAGATGGGGGATCATGTCTGCGGTGGCTCGGGTGAGCGTGAGCAACTCCTTTGGAACGAATGAACATATATTAATTCAAATAGCAACACCACCACCAGATTCGTATGGCAGCTTCGATAAAATGCATAAGCAAGCACCAACGAATGGTCCTGGGTTTTTGAAGCCGGGAAGGCAAATGCCTCCGAGAGTTGATACTTCGGCTGCAAGTATGTCTTCCACACTTCCTTGACTGCATATAAATGCTGATTGTACCAGACCGTCCATTCTTTCCACAAGAACAATTAACGCCAGTGAGTGCATCGCCGTCTCGAACGGGATCTCCGATCGACGGACGACGCTCGCCTTTTGCTAGACCTCTGCGAAGTGCAACTGCACCTTTACAAAGAAGTCTACCATCACCGGAGCCTCTGTCCTCGAATTTAGATTGTGCTTTCCCGCCATTCCCGACCTCGAAGCCGGCTGCGCAAAGTAGACCTGGTGGATATGGTGGAATGAGTCTAAGTGCAGGAAAGAAATATGGCGAGGCTGATTCGATGTATGCACCAGTTAGTCCTCGGACAGCATCGAGTGGAGGTCTGCTTCAAAGAATGAATACAATTGCACCGGGGCCTTTCGATCCAAATGGACGAAGGAAAGCTGGAGATGGACCGCCAGAGAAGGGACATCGCAGACAAGGTACTGAAGGGAATATTAAAGACGACGCTGCAGCAACGAATGCAATCGGTGCTAGTATTCGTCGACCATCAACGGCTGGCCCTGCTGGCCCTGGACACACTCGGACAGCAACTTCGAGTTCGAGTGGTTCGAATTCTGGTATTTTGGTGCCTAGGGTGCCAAGAAAGAATGGTTATGGTGGTTTTGGACCGCCTCCAGGAGCAGAGACCTCTCAGCGGCCGCTCTTGTCTCCAGATAATAGGTCGCAGACATTCCCACTGAGGAGCGAGAGTGTAGGAACCGCAATGAGGCGGCCATCTGAGCCTGCATCTGACCGGATGCGAAGACCTTCGAACGAAAAGGGCAGGCCGCAATTCGAGAATGAACGGTCAACCAGTGGATCTCCACCAAGACAACGAAAGCAATCTATATCAGGTCCAGATCTAAGCAGGCCGCTGCCTCCACGTGGAGCCAGCCTGATCAGACCTCGGATGGGCGCAAAACCAGGAGAGGAGCCACCTCTCCCAGCGAACCTGAACCTGGCTGCAGAATTCGGGATTGGCAATCCCTATCACACACCAACAGAATCAGAGTCGTCAAATGCGTCTGGATATAGCGATGAGAGTAAAGCAAGCTCAAGGTCGAGTCCTCCACTGTCAACGAATGGTGGCAGGTCACGTCGACAAGGATCAGATACAAACAAGATGGATGTGTTGATGGCAGATTTGGAGTCATCTATGGAAGAACTACAACCAAGAGAAATTCCTCGTGCCTCGCCTCCAAGGACCAAAGAGCAACATGCACGACCGATGCAACCCCCTCCACGGCTCGAACCTTATATGCTCTCTCCCGAATCGCCAATGGATCCCGCAATTCAAGGTGGACGACTATCACCAGGACCCGACCGCCTTCGAACCCCATTTCGACCTCAGCAAGCCCAAGAAAAGCAGCACATGCGCCGGCCCACCACCGCGAAAGGAAACTGTAAAGGTTGTGGTGATCCCATCAAAGGCAAGTCTGTATCATCTGCTGATGGTCGCTTGACCGGTCGCTACCATAAGCAATGCTTCGTCTGCAAGACCTGCTCCGAGCCCTTCGCCACGTCGACCTTCTACGTGATCAACGACGCGCCATACTGCGAACGCCATTACCACAAGCTGAACGGTAGCATGTGCGCCACTTGCGATAGAGGCATCGAGGGCCAGTACCTAGAAAGTGAGCGGAAGCAGAAATTCCACCCGGGCTGCCTGACTTGCTCAGACTGCAAGAGAAATCTACGAAATGACTATTTCGAGATGAACGGCAAGGTTTATTGCGAAAGAGACGCGTTTAGGAGAGCCCAACAAGGACGGTTCCTCGGACCTGGCGGTCAAGGCGGGAGCAACAGAATGGAGAGGAGGACAACAAGAATGATGATGATGTGATGAAACACACCACACCTGCGATCGGAACGATCAATCAAGTATATGAGATTAGAATTTTCAAGTCACCAAAACCCCGCCTACATGCATATGCCAGCACCCGCCGCCCCTCGGCGAAGGCACGTCGAGGCAAACGGCAACTGACTTTTCTATTCGATTTCGACGATATCTTTGGTTTAATAGTGCTTTTTACCGCATTGATTTTTAATGCGCATGCATGTCACGGCCTGGTTTTGGCTCGTGGGCTTTATACCCTTCTTTTGCATCTGGGATGGCATGGCTTTTGGATTCTTTACGCTGGATGAGTGGTATCTGACGGCCTCAGCTTTGATTTGTACGGAGTAGATATACCCTCTTTATGGCAACGTGAAAGCCATGATTCTATAGGTAGTATTGTAATGTATATATGTATGTAGACAAGAATGATGTTCTGATCTCAATCTCTTTTTGAGAGGTAGTATTTTGTGTGATGCAAAGTCTGAAAGGTGAGAACAAGACGGGACAGTGTGGAGAGAGCGCTACTGCATTTCTATAAAGCAACCTTCCCTTCGTGCTTCCACGACTTCCAAATCATCGACTTGTCCAATTCAAGATATATCCTACGGACCACAACCTTATCCCTCTCCAACTGACCTTCAATCATTCTTGCTTAATGCCAGGGAACCTGCGCCCATCTACGCCATAACTCACGCACTAATCCATTGACCCGTGCAGCTGTCGCTTTATCCCAATTCGACGGCAAAAAGCTCATCGACGGCAAAACAGATTCTCGATGACTAAGAAAATTCCAACAGAAATTGACAGCAAGATGCAGCTTCCTAAAGAACTCGATGAGCACTTGATGACAATACAGAGAGGAAAACCTTTCGCATTCTTTGGAGCAGCTTTCCTTAGGCTGCAAACTTCTTCAACTCCACACATAGGTTGAAGACGTTGAAAGGAGTGCTTGGGAGGATAATGTTATGTAGTAGCACCAAATATACTATCTGGGTAGCTATGCTAAAAATCAAGATCACGACTCACGACTTCTTGCCTATCTTCCTTTGCCAATACAGTTGCCCATTGCTTAAATGGTACCTCCCACCTCGTTTGTACTTTCAGCTGCAAGAACCTTGCTTCAACCTTTCACGACCAAATCCAGTTATGCCACCACCAACCTTCGCTTTTCAAGGTTCCCGCCAGATCTCCGCAGCACTCTTCCTCCAGGCTTCTACATCCGCAGGTTAGACACCTTGCTCTCTTGGTTTAGGCGGAAGTCGGTTTATCCTCACTGGACAGCAGAAAGGTCGTGACCGTAATTCAATGTTTGACGGCAGAAGGAAAGACCGGTAAGCGGTAACTAGGTCGATGTTGTTGGCATTGGTAAGCTTCACTAGATGCCAGTTGCAGCCGTTTCTAAGCTTGGTCACTTATATATACGTTGGGCTGCGGATTCTTTTCCAGGGAGGAATTCCATGTTGTCCTATTAAGGGTCTCCCAGACCTGTTATAAGAGACGGCAAAAGAGTAGAGGAAGGCATAGCCTTACACTATGAGATACTATGAGAAGAGGTGTCATTCTTAACAAGAGATATGACAGCACTTGACAGCTGTCACAGTTAGCTCTTAGCTTACCATTGCCGCCTCGCTTAACTAGCCGAACGCAGAACAGGAAAACATTCTAGACCGCGCAAAAAAAGCGGCCTAGGCTGACATTAATTATGTATTTAATATGAGGCTTTGCCCTCAAACTTTCCTTTCTTCTTTCCTTAGTTTAGGTATTTATTCTAAGGCTCTTAGCTCAATCTTTCCTCTTCTTCTTTCCTTAGTTTAGAATCGTTAATAGACCTGATTCTACGTACTCCTCACAGAGCCCGGATTCTAGCCCCGAGACAACAGCGTGCTAAACAGATTGACTTCACTTTATTCTGTGGAATCGCTTGCCTCAACAATCCAAGCTTTACTAGATCCTCACTCGCAGCTGGTATATAAAAGCGCGGACTACCGCCAACTTGCATTTTCATTCCTGTTTGGCCTCACTGAATGCGCTAGCTTAGAGATGGCATCGATTATTTCAATAATAGAAGCGATGGTGGTCCCTTTGGAGCTAGCTCTAATCTTGCCGAACACTCTGCTTGCTCTATAAACCCTTCGAACTAAAACTGCCAATCGTCCTAAATCTAGAAGCAGCTGGTCGACCGCAGATTAGTTTTGGTCGTCGACCGGCTCCCGACGAGCGACTACTATTAACCATAAGATCAATTCTCAACTGCAGATCAGCACAAACATCAACTGAGGAGCAACAATGGGTTCATGGAAGCGAATCCGAGTCTCAAATCTGTTTGAGAGTGCTCAATCAAGGTTTGCTTATATTCAGTACTAAAATACCTATCTAAATTTCGAAACCCGACTCCACTTTGAGTGTAGGTACCTGAAAGTCATTGAAGCGCTATGCAAGCGTTTCTATCTTCTCTTATTTTTATCTCTCATGGTAATTACAAGATCGGTTGTACCAACCAAAACCGCTAGGACCAAATAAAATTTTGTATCGTCTTGCATCTACTGCAGTCCCTACCAAGGACTTTGAGGGTTGGCAGGGGAAAGCCTAGAGAGAGAATGCACAACAGGCGCAGCCAGCTCAGAAATTTCCGTGCTGGAAGACAGAAGCTTGAGGGGTAGAAGACGGAAGTCGAGGTTTCTGAGCAGAAATGAGCGCGGCAGCAGTCAATTTCGACAACAGGCAAAGTCTTGACGGCAGAATTTCTTCCTCTGCGGGCATACATTTTCGTCCAAGCTTTCGACGTCGGGAAAAATATGCAACAGCTTCAAGCTCAACGACTTAAAAGAGCACATTTGATAGGGTGTAGAAGCACATAGCAAGCCGCCTGAGCAGAATTTGATGTCTATCATGATCCAGCTTGGGGTAGAGAGTAGCTATTTGATTTTTGTGGTACTTTAGCAGCAGATATTGACTGTGCGTGTCTGACCAAATCATTCTTGATATACTCAGTTGACACCAAAAAGTCACTTTATCGATGTGGAAGAGGCTAGGTAGCAGCTTGCTTAAGCGTCTAGAAACATCCACTGGCGTGTGACAAACTCAGTGAAAAAAAACAAGCTACTGAGGCAAGGTGCAGAATGGAAATGGCAAGGATAGAGCAAGCGAAAAATCCCGACTCCTAAAATCTTTTAACTCTAGGAATCTCAGCTTCCTGGATTTCTCCACCCCTTCTAATGCCTGGATTTAAATAAAGAGGATGCAGCTGCACCGCAGCTCTCACTGAGATGTTCCTCTGACCTCAAGAGGAAGCAATGCACAAGAAGAAGGGATGCTCAATAGAAAGAATGCTCAAGCAGAAGGGACGCTGACTTAGTTTCAGTAACAGGAAAGCCAAGGGGAAATGCTCAAGTCAGCCTGGTGAAGGCTAGAAGAAGCACCACCAAATGAATAAGAGGCACACCGTCAAATTATCCTTGAGCCAAGAGATATTTAGTATTTTTTTGGAACTTCCAAACCAGAGAACAGTGTGGTCCATAGTTCACGTCAGTTAAACTGAGGCAGTTGGACCCTTTTTAATGACTGCGGTTCTAGAGAGGTTAGGACTAACTGTCGCCGTCCGTAGTAGCATAGAACTGACGCCAGTCAGTTCTCTAAGCACTAAACGGACGGACGGACGGGGGCCAAAACTGCGCAGTTGACCCTTGCTGAGCCCGACTCAGAGGGGGTCTGGGGCCTGAAACTTGGCAGAATACGCTAAACTAAGCTTTGCGGAAGCCCTGAAATAAGCTCAATGCCCTGTAAATCGCCAATTTCAACGCCTGAGAGCCCTGAAACTCTCGAATTATAGGAGGCTGAATCCACCCCCTAACTGTCAGTTGACGTAGGCCGGTTTAGATTTATCTCAACGACTACAGTTCCACCTAGTAGAAACGGACGGCAGTCAGTTTCTATTACGTAGAACGGACGCCGTCGGTCTGCCGTTAGTCCAAAAACTGGCAAACTATTGACCACACTGCCAGAGAAGTAAAAGTTTGCAGACAGAGATGAAGATGAAAAGAGAGTTAATGCAAAACCCAGAAATTTCCAAATATCTTTAGCAAGAGATATATCTTGAGGGGATTCGACTTCCTTCTGGGTGTTGAGACAGTAGCAGTCCCAAAGCGGCTACCTCGAGGCCAGAGTAGAGCATCTAGCCGTGCATCTGCGCTTGCTTCTTAGCCTAGTTTCCCATCAGCATTCATTCCACTCTTACAAATTAGAATTACTTAGGATTCATAAGTGCGTAAGATGATATATTGCTATTGAGAAACGAGCTAAAGACGGCTGACAATTCTATTTGTTATGAGCGCTGCAGTACTTGAAGAGCTTCTAATTATCTCATGATTCAAAGTAATTTTCGAGAAGTAGCTTTTCGAGGTCACACACTTGCTGACATTCGCTACATGCTACTATCGAGTACCTTAACATTCTCTTTGGTATGTTTTTATAAGTATCTCATGATTCAAAGTGATTTTGGGAAGTGATCTAGTGATGAAAAGAACCAAGTGAATCTGGTGAAGGTGGTAGAAAGGGGCGGCCGCGCAAGTGGGAAGTCCTGAGGTGAAAAGCGGAGGGTGCGGCCGCATCCGCATCTTCACCCAATCAACGACCAAAATCACAGAGATGGACTCGCCGCACCTTCCGCTTCGCCCTCGCGGCTCTTCGTCGCCGACTCGTCGCTACGATCCGATGCAATCTGGAGGTTACCAAGGCACAAAATTGACACGATCTGACCTTGAGGTCTCCCCGCCAAAGAAACCTCAAGGATTCCGACCACGCGCACGCGCGATCCCTTTCCCTTCTTCTCAGAATCAAGAGACAGAGCTTCAGGAGCTTCAGGAGCTTCAGGAGCTGCGACAACGCATTGAGAGCCTTCAGGCACACAGCACTTCACTAACTCCATCCAAGGAACACCCAAAGCCCATCATGAACTACCAAAACTACATGGATCAGTCAGGAGGCAGTCCTGCCCAAAACCCGCGTCAAGCTCCCCCTTCACCTTCCCAAGGCCCGAACCATCAGAATGGCATGAACGGAGGCATGGCGATGGGAGGTTTCGTCGGAATGCCGCACCCTGCTGGTCACCAAACCGATCTCAATATTGTCATGCAGATGGTCGAGGAGCTCTCTGAAGTCCTTCGCACCAATCAGCAGCTCACCGAGAGCGTCGTCGATAAGGTTGGAAAGGTTCGCGTCAAGGCCCAGACGTTGGATCTCAGCAATGATCAGTTGGTTGCTCTCGCAGCTTCTCAACTCAATGGTGAGTGTTTACAACCGATCACGCGAGTTCCGATCTAACCTATCTACAGAGGATACCAAAAATCTCGAGAATGAGAACATGGAGCTGCGCAAGCGTCTCGAGCAGTCTGAGTACGACAAGAAGGAGAACTGGAAGCTGGCTTTGCATGGGGCTGGCATCCTGGCGGATATCACTGAGAAGATGCATAAGTTCAAGGAGCAGCACGAGATGGACACCTTGGCCTGGCACAAGAACTACCGCAAGCAGCTCGCTGATGAGAGAGAGGAGAACCTCAATCTTCGGAACCAAATCAACGATATGAGAACCCACGCTTTTAAGGCCAGTCAGCACCTTCGTGATGCGCAGCGCTACATCACCGACAACGATCCTTGGTATGAGCTGAAGGTCCAGAACATTGCTCTCCGTCAGGAGCGACGTTACTGGAAGCGATTAGCGTTGCCTCTCATCCCCGACGACGACAGCGAGTGGTCCGATGACGATGACTTGATCGACCCAGAGGAGAAGAAGAGAGTTGCTGCTTTGGAGGCCGAGAAGAACCGCAAGGAGAAGGAGGATGCTGATAACGGTGGCGAGGGACCTAGCAGCAGCGCTTGATTTCCCCCTTTCACATGACACAAAGCATTTTTGGGAGTTTACAAAAAGATACCCTGGGATGCAGCGAAAAATGGCGTTGAGGAGGTACAGTTTTTTCATAAAATCCTCGACTTTCGATGATTTGACGATGATCACAAAAGGGAATGGGTTGCATTGTTTTTCAGCAAGTAGAAATGAAGATTATTCTTCGCCATTTCTTGTCTCTCAAAATATTTTTGGTTCCAAAGCATTCTTCGCCGTAGCTTCTAAGTCAAGCTAGCCTCCTTTAAGTGGACGAGTGTCCTGAATCCATCACCTGTTCTTACCAGTTCCTGCAAGTTCCAGCCTCTCAAAATATCTGAGTTTTCGAAGTATCTTTGTTTTTTTCACATGCAGTATGCCCTACTTCTCATTTTCCAGATATCTACATTAACCTGGTAGTGGTAATGCAGAGCGAGTATTGCAGCGGGAGCTTCGACGATGGGTTTGGATGCCTTGGCCATCTAGCAAAGCAAGGTTCCCATGTTCGTCCCCAGTCCGCAGTTCGGCTCGAAGATGACATGACATACTTGTATATCCAAGCAGTTACCAGGATATTTCACCGACCTAGAAAATGGGATGAGAGCATTGCGTTCTGACATCGGGCTTGGTAGAGGTTGAGGTCTTCCGATTCGTTCGGTTCAGGCTTCTTGCATGCAGAGGCATGGTTACAGCATCAAAATAGCTTTCCTGGAAGTACTCTTCGCCGACCAGGTAACTTTATTAGTACGACTCCGTACCTTTGGACACGGCATCCCGCATGCAGCCTTCCCCACACGGGATGCTCAGTGGTAAGATGGTTCGAGGCACCGCTTCACTGATTGGAGAATGCCCCTGATCGGCATGCGGATATGGCAGGGTACTCCAAGTCGGGCCGTTATAAGCTTAACAAACCCATGCTACTCCCCTTCCCC
>AYLM01002918.1:0-24561 GCA_001625345.1 Cairneyella variabilis
CCTTTATATAAGCTCACTGAGCAAATATATATTATATTTATAAAAGGTTAATTATAAGTTCAGAGTATTATGGATACAAGATCATTCTTTCGTGTGGAGATATTTGCGATTTAGTCAAATATTCAGTTGTTCTACGTGTCACGGCTCTAGAATCAGGGCTCTGTGAAGAGTGCAGTAGAATCAGGTCTATTGACGATTCTAAACTAAGGAAAGAAAGGAGGAAAATTTGAGGGCAGAGCCTCAGAATAAATACACAACTAATGTCTGCCTAGGCCGCTTCCTTAGCGCGGTCTAGAATGTTCCCCTATTCTGCAGTTCGGCTGGTTAAGCGAGGCGGCAACGGTAAGCTAAGAGCTAACCGTGACACTACGGGACTTTCACCTCGCAGGGATGTCGGTTAACTCAACAGAGTTATGCAAAGTAGATACGAGTGACAACTCAGCATGTACAGGTAAGCGGATACCAAGAGCTTTTGTCCAAGTAAGAGCGAGTGGGAAACCCGGTATTTACAGTTGAGCAAATCAGAAGAACTTTGTGCAAATGAGTCATAGGGAGAGAATGGGAGCGAGGGAACAAATCGGCATAGAGCCAATAGATTGAGAGCTTTCGTGCCACTTGACGATATGGAGGGAATGGGAGCGAGCGATTATTGGATAAATCGCAATATTACGACTGACAAGCCTCACCCTCCTCTCCAGGTCAAGCGAGCAGATTGGGCAAAGGAAGACCATTTTCCTTCGCAGACTGAGTGCAATGGGGGGACACTTTATTGCACTGGTGTATTGTCTTGTAAGTATCGATGGAAAATGGGTGATGAAGTATTCCTCACAGTATTTGCATTCATTCGATTTTTAAGTGTTTGTTATTCCTGTTCAAAGTTTTCTATATCGTATTTCATACTCGGAAGAGAATGAGAATATACACTCTGCTCCCAGAAGTGCAATTTGGAAGCCAAATCCATTGGGTTACCGTCGTTCCCACCTACTTCCTCATTCCCTTTCCCTCATCCTCTTCCCCATCCACCTGATTTTATATGTCTCCGCCCTCCTCTTCATCGCCCTGGTATTACTCATCTGATTCCTCGTTCATATCTTCCTCATAACTAGGTGTACCATCCCACATAAACTTCATCTCTGCATCCACCAGAGCAGCCTCCTCTCTCTTCCTTTTCCACTCTCTATCCTCCTTCTCCGCCTCCTTTTGCTCCTCCTCCTCCTCTCTCCTCCTCTCCATCTTCCTCTCCTTTTCTCTCTCACATTCCTCCCACCTCATTCTATTCAGGACCTCAATACTCAAACACATATACGGCAAATGAGGATATTTAATACCCTCCCTCACCATCTTCTCTCCTAAATCTCTCTTCAAGCCCTCAGATAATCCATCCAGGGTATCATATGCTCGTTGATTCATCTCCTTAAATTCTTCGTCCGTGGCGGGACAGAGGAGCGGGTGTCTGCAACAGTCCTCCGCAAAGGCAGAGTACAGGATATTATCGACCTCCGGTGGCACGTCTTCAAGGTATAGAGACACAGTCGAATTCGGTGATTCATCGCTGTACCTGTCTATTATGTCTCGTATCTGGTCGAAAACATGATGAGAGCTTATTGCTCTGCAGCTAATTTGGGAGCTTGCGAAGCTGGCCTGCAAGGGGGAATAATCCTTCGGTGTGCTTGAGCTGAGATATTCATTATAAGTTCAAGTCTTTGCAGTTTTTATAAAGTAGAGGCTTGAAGACGTTTGTAAGGTTGGTACCGAGCTTGGTTTCCGCCTGTGTAAGTTCTTTTAAGTTCTTTGCGTCGAGACTTGAGAGTGGGTTTGGATTGAGAGTTCTGCAGGCATGACTCCTTTTATGGACTTTTCTGACTTTATTTTGGACTGGATAGCTAGCGCTACATATCCAGGCATGTTAGTGGCAGTGAAACTTAGCTATCGTCATAAAGTGGCTAGCTTCTACAAATTAGTTCAGTCCTCGAAATCTGTGACAGGTGAAAATTAAGCGAGATCATTAAGGGGTTTCTGCAATCGCAAGCCATTCAAGCTAAAGAGTTCTATATCAAGTTAGCCTTAATTAAGTTAGAGCTAATTAGAACTAAATTAGGACGCCTCAGAGCTTCTTCCATATTGAAGACTTTTGGACTTTTCGACATCTGGCCTCAGGCTTTAAATCTAACTCCCTGGTTTGGCGCACCTCACTTGTTTCGCAAACAAAGTTTTTTAAATTATCTAGGTATCTCAAGATCTTGAGGTCTTTCGAAAAACAACTTTCTCCTATCAGCTATTCCCTTTTATATTCACCTCTTCTAGTGAAGAGACACTAGTCCAGTCGAAGAGTACAGTGACGCGATAGAGTATGGATCTGATCAAAGTTTACGTTGACCGAGCTAAGTATCTCTTCTCTGAAAAATTTTCACGCTAGCCCTACAGTAAAAGTGAGGAGAGGTCCATCAATCGCGGTCCGAATCGTGGTATCATGTACTTCTAATCAATCAAACCAATTACAATCGTGCAGCTTATTGCCTCAAAACGCCTTTCCCCATAAAGTCTCCGTCATCCACATCCACATCCACAACCTCAGCCTCGGGCTTATGAATCCTCACAACCCACAGAAACCAATCTTCCAGAACAAGTAGGTTCAATAAAAAGTCGTTGCTCCACCAGGCGACTCCACAGATAATGCTACCTGCAACAGCATCGAGAATGAAGTGATTTGCAGTCGCGATGATAGCCAGCAATATCAAGCAGGGATAGAAAACGCCCATAGTGACGCACAGAATTCTTCGCAAGGACGGGAGAGTCATCTTAGGCACCAGAGAAGGGTGCGCGCGGTAGAAAAGCGGAAGAACGTGAGTGTTCATCGACGGATGCGCTGGATTGAGAGGAATCGTTGCGATTGTCAGTCCAATCAGAAGAGAGTAACCGAAGTGTAGAGAAGGCATAGCGGCAAACTTGTTGGTAAAGCGGTTATCCGTCCATATCGAACTCTCGCCACCAGGACCGTGGACAGTATCCACAAACCCATAGCTTCTTGCCAACTTTCCAGTCTCTCCCTGCGAGATGTCCGCGCTCAAGAGTCGGGGTGGCATACAGGGCCATGTCGTGAATACGACGAACGCGAGTAAGTTGCAGAAGGCCATTGTCCGTCGGCGCGACTCATATAGTCTAGGTCCGGATGGCGAACCCTGTGGCTCCAAAATATCTCTCCTTCCTGAGTGTCTCTCCCCAAAATCTTTCCCGCTCCAGCGCTGACTCTCGCCAATGCGGTTCCGAGTATTCGTGTAATAGAATAGCCATACTAGGAATGCGATCGAGCCGGGAATATGAATGAAGGAGTAGGTTCTGTTGATCCACGTCATGACAAATTGATTCTGCATGAAATATTTTTGGATCTGAAGTTCCCAGAATATGCCGATGTGTTTTTCGAGCTGAATGAGTTCTAATGCGTGTTTACGTGCGGCGTGGACCGTGCCCTCGACAATCCATATTGCGGTGGCTGCACGGCCTAGTTGATAGACCTGAGATCTTGTTAGTCTGATAACTTGAGATACCCGAATCGAGAGAAATTTTGGTCGATGCTGTTGCGAGAGTTGGCCAAATAAAAGAGTCTGTGGCATTTCTAAGGAGGAAGGGGAAAGAGTTCAATCCGAGACTCAGAACACCTGACCTGAGAACTTTTGACTCGAAAGGAGTTCAACCCTTGAATTTAACTTGATAAATCCAAAATCGAAGGGTCTCGCTGAACTTTGGAGATAAAACGGGGATTCTTACCCAATATATTAGAGCCCAGTACCAACACTCTACCAAGAACGGAAACCTTTCAAGCAGTTTGCTCAAGAAATATGCCCTGAACCTCCTCGTATTCGGCGTTGTGACCTCTTTTCTCACACCCCACGCACAGATCATTCTTGCCCTCCATTTTGGTTCCTGGTCCGTAAGCAATGAAGGAGAGGCAGATCTCGACTCGATATCTTCGTTGATCAGAGCCGCTGTCTCGCCGGTTTGAAGGATTCTGGTGGGGATGGTATTGTCTGAGATCCTTCGCACGTATATTGGGCGCTTTCGTCCAGGCTCGAAATCTCGATTAATCCATGTTCCGCAGACAAGAAGAGCCACAACCACGAGAGGCTCTGCGACCGCGCCTATGCCGCCCATATTGGTATCGTTGTCGCTAAAGGGACAGGATGTCACTGCGGCGAGGACAGTAGTGCCCGGATTTCGCTTTTGTAGGAACAAAGGCGGGTAGATCCGTAATCCGTATGCGTGAGTATGACGTGGGCAGTCCGAAGTTTCCGTAATCTGATATAAAATGCGAGTCCAAGGATACTTGAGATACCCTCCTTCCAAAAACACTAAGAGCTCGGAAGAAACAAGTACACAAGTATATCATGAAGGAAAGAAAGACAACAACTTTATGTCTGCTGGCAATTTCCAATCTCATCTTCGCCCCTTCCTCACTTGAGATCGTATCCCCAAAAGTGTTCATAATTCGACGACCATCACACTCGCGATTGCCTCATCCGGAAAAGCCGGAGTAGAGGCCGCAGTTAGTGAGCCGCCCACGGCACTTGGCGCAGATTAGATAAACCCAAGCGTTTCCGATGAGATCGACATGGGAATCTGATTTGCGCATGGTTTTTATGGTCTCGTGGTGCCAAGGGTATAAGAGAATCGTAGCTTCCTGACGGGTTCTTGGATTCGGAACACGGCATCTTGTGCTGGCCCTGGGTCAGAGGAAAGCAGCAACAATACTTTGAAATCATGACATGCTCATAAAGGGAGACATTGTCAAGTGCGTGACGAAGAAATTGACTCCAGCAAGTCAAGTCTGAACCTAGGAGGTCATAGTCGAGACCTTCAAGCGTCTTGGCACTGCAGATATTTCGAGACATCCATTTTGAGTGCCGCTCTGTCGTCATTCACAGCGACGGTTTTTGTGGCAAGAGGCGGATGAATACATCCGCGAACAGGGTGCGAGATTATGCATGATAGTAGGATAGTAGAATAGAAATTAAAGTCAGGGTAATAGACGACCTAGAAGGGTCAAAGACGAAACTTTTGATAGAAGGAGGTTTGAAGAGGGGCTTGGTGTGGCGACGACCTGGTGTGACAAGTGTTTTCGCTTAGTCTGCAGCACCATCATTCTGGCCCATATCTCGTCTCTTCACACGACAAACATCTTCTCCCATCTCAACTCATGATCGAGTATCTTGGGTATCGATGTCTCAAGTGCATCGATATTTATGGGCAATTCTACCTTCAGTGCCTTATCTTCTTAGACTGCTTCCAGGCTGTTATCTCTTTCCCTGCTTCGCGTTCGCATTCCCATGACTTGATTTACTCCGGAGAGAGCAAGTTGGTATATTTCGATTGTCAAGTTGCGTCTTACAGTCTTTTTAGTTGTACTGCATTCATCTCTATCGATTGATAGTATTCTCGGAAGCCATATGCCGCCTGTAAAGCATCGACCCTCCTCTTTTGGCATGAAATGGCCCCCAAATCGTCGGAGCTGATGCATGAGGATAGCGAGATCGCCTCCTTTTACCAGCCACGATCATCAGCCACAGTAATAACCGCCAACGCTGCATATCGTGGGGGCTGATATTTCCGCTGATTAGATTTCTTCAACTCAGCGACGCGTCCGGTCGTGAGACAGTCAAGAGATGGACACTTCCGCTGGCCATCATCAACCGAATGATGAATCGCCTACCGATGACAACGAGTCCGGCCGTGAAACCGAGTCCAATGCTGATTGGGACTCGGAGTCACCTGACGAATCCGATTCCGACAACGAGGCAATTAAAGCCCAGAACCTGATCCTTCTTCGGGCAGCCAGCAGTGGAGATGAAGTCACGTTGGAGAATGCGCTGGATGAAGGTGCAAAGCTTGTAGCCAGAGACAGCGACGGGCAGACCGCCCTACACCTGGCAGTAATACACGGGCACGAGTCCATGGCACGCATCCTTTTGAAGAAAGGGGCTGAAATCGAAGCGGCTACTCAAAATGGCAGCAAACCTTTGTATATTGCGGCAGAGAATGGGAAATTGAATCTGGTGGATCTGTTGCTGCAGTTTAGGGCCGATATCGAATCCCGAAACCGGATCAAGAAGACTACGGCGCTCTTTGAAGCTGTGAGCAACGAGAATTTCGAAGTCGCCCAGTTCCTGTTGGAACATGGGGCCGAAATTGACGCAAAGGATCCAAATGGTTTCACACCATTGTTCAGCGC
The DNA here is from genome assembly GCA_001625345.1 of Cairneyella variabilis. NCBI lineage: Eukaryota > Fungi > Ascomycota > Leotiomycetes > Helotiales > Cairneyella > Cairneyella variabilis. The sequence continues at coordinate 6,224 of AYLM01002918.1, forward strand.
AGTCAGCCAGGGAGATTTGGGTCTTGTTGTGATGCTCTTACAACATGGAGCCAACAAGAAAATGCGGCTTCCGGATGGCCGAACCGTGGAAGACTTGGCAAGCGGCGATAATGAAATGAGGGATCAACTACTGTTGGAATTGCAGGACGACCAGGTACTTCAAGGACCGGCAATCACTGGTCCAACCCCGACCCAAGAGCACCGTTATGCGTACATCCTACCTCCTCCAGTTGAGAATGTTGACAAACTGAATGCTTGCGAAGGGTTTAAGTGTACTATAGTGGACTTTTTCTTGGGAGATCGCGAGCAAAGGATACAGGTTTCGCCGACCATCTATGAAGTCCTCTACGGGAAAGGCCCCAGTGCAGTCATGGATGCAGCAAGGGGCAGAAAAATGCCAGGTAGGAAGCGAGCGTTTCGATGGTATCATATGCCAGCCAACAATGTAAGTGCCTTTGTCAGACAAAGCACAACTTAGTCTAACAGGAATTCAGATAGAATGGGTCGAGGTACTTCCCATACTTTCCCTTAAGATTTTGCTCTGACAATTGTAGGGACTGGTCACTCAAATATTTGCCGAGCGCCGGTCTGGTGCTGCCATGTTTGACGAGGAGTTGAAATCAGATCTCGGCTTAAGCAGTATTTCTGGACGACAATTTCGCGCATCTACAGCTCATTCTTCGTTCATGAGACCACTGTGTCGAACAGTCAAGGTGTGTGGCATTTGAATTATTCCTTGACTCCCATAGACTTTCTTCTGACTCTCGGACAGCCACATCCAAATTCGTCGCTAGGGAGATGCCGCATTGACCCAATTATGGCATTCGTAAGCATTCTTCAAGAACCGCTCCTCCTGGTCAGTTCCTCTTCCAGAGCACTTGCTGACTCTTCCTACAGATCCCCTTTCTTCATTTTGAGACTTTCCGGGGGTATAATGAAATGTCTCAAATTGTCGAACAGGTCAAATTTCAAATCTCCCAAGAACGCTCTACTCAAGTCGTTCCAATCCGTAGACGACAAGACAGAAAGAAGCCAAAAAAGAAACCCCCTCCACCTCCGGCCGAAGATTCCGAGGAAGACACTGCGTCTGCAACGAGTAACAAGAAAGCTCAGACGAGGTTTCGAGGGATCTTAAATAGAGCTAAGAACCTGAAGTCGACAGTTTGGAATTTGACGAAGAAGCTCACGAAGAATGCTGGTCAAATTTCTCAGTCGAAGGACGGGCCGGAGGAATTTCACTTTGACCTGGAAAAGGGAAGGACAAAGGAAACGCACGGGGACAACCAAGATGGAGAAGCCAAGCCGACCTCAACACAGGAGGATAACGTTACGCCGGCGGAAGCTCAGGGTGTCCTCAAAAGCTCGGATACCAAAGACGATATTGTTCCCGACAGAGCGGTTACTTCATTGTCCCCAATTCTGGAAATCGAAGGCAAAGTTAAAGCCCATACTGAGAGCACTTCGCCTACTCAGCAAAAGGACAATGCTCAGGTCCCACCTCAAGAACCGCTGAATTCTCAGCAGCCTGAACTTCAAACTACAATCGCCTTAGTTGTGCCAGAAGGAACCCAGCAAGCAGACGAGCCGCTGCCAGCACGGACTGGAACGATTAGTTTCGAGGAATTCAGCCGCAGAAGAGCAGCAGCAAAAGTAGATCAAGAGGAAAGTTCAAACATGGAACAAAACAACCTCACTGCTGCGTCTGAGGAACGCAGAGGCTCAGGTGCAGTCAACGTGGAGCACACTTCAAGACGAAGTCAATCCACTAGCAGAGTAAAGGAAGCCGACGGAGTATCCTCTAAAGGAAGCAGTCGGAAACCCCGTCCAGTCGTTGGTAATCTCAATGAACATCTTATCAAGGGGTATCTTTATGCACCCAAGCCAGGAGAGATCCCACCACTCCAGTTACGACGAACACTAGATCAATATTTTTACACCCATCTGTCAAGCACTGATCAAAGAGACAAAGATCAAGTCGTGTGGCGTTACACTCGAGATGCACAAGTAGAGCCTAAGATCTTTATGGTTGATCAGCTGTGGCTGTGGGTGCTTGATGATGGTATGTAACAGCCATAGGAAATCGATTATACAAGATATCTAATTGATCACAGACACTGTCATAAGCTGTTGCCCTCAGAGGTGGGAACCGTGGTCTGGTGGGTCGCAAGGCTATCGCCATCAGCCAGTGCCTCAATCACTGCGTGGAGGTCCGCCGCCTCCACCACCTCCTCCAGGCTTCAGAAAAGGTCCACCGCCGCCCCCTCCGGGTATGAGAAGACTTCCTGGCCCTCCTCCCGGACTCAGACGAGGTGGACCGCCTCCACCGCCACCAAATTGGCCCGCAGGACCAATTTCTGCTCCACCTCGACCTGGTCCACCCCCAGCTCACGGGAATTTTGCTGGTCCTGCTACTGGTCCAAGTGCGAATCGGTTGAAAAGTCTCCAACAATCGACACATGTCCAGGACACCTCGAATGTAGAAGACCTCAGCGAAGAAGATTGCCTGAGGAAACTGACCACTTACAGAGCCTTCACTATGAAGAAAGCTGCTCCTGAAGATCCGACAAAAGACACGTCGTGGGCCCGAGCCGAGGTTACCCAGGAGAGGTGGTCGCAAGACAGTTTAATCCGGCAAATTAGAAAGCTTGATGGAAACAAACGTTCAGCAGTCGATAAAAAGATGGCATTGAGACCAAATCAGCAAGGCCAAATCACGGCTCTCCTCGATGATTTAGCCAAAACTGAGCCAGATTTGAACTTCAAGTGGTCTTTCGTCCAAATCGATTCAATCCAGCAACCAATTGGCCCAACAACAGAGAAAGCGCAAGAGTTGAAAACGTACGAGACAGTAACAATCATCGTCTATGTGAAAAGAGGGCCGCGGCCAGAAATTTATCCTCCAGCCTTGTATCGGAGCATCGAGGAATTGAAGGCCAAGGGATTCCAGCCACCTGAACCTGTCCCATTGGCGCCAATCGAGGAGAATGCTGCCGATCCTTCCACGAACCCCGAGCCTCAGTCACATCATACCAAAAGCAAGACCAGCTCAAAGCGCCCAGGAGGAATTTTAGAATGGATGGCAGGGACCAGAGCAGCTGCTCCATCGACAGATGAGAAACCGCTACCTCCCAGGATATCAGTGCTGGATGAGAAGCGACGTCCTGCTGAAGAAAAGAAACCGACTGTCCAGGAAGACCCACTAGATGTTCATCATAGAATACTCAAACATCTACGAGGATCAGCACGAGCTCCTATTACCTCCGTCTATGATATGGCCAGTCTGATCACGGACTCCTGCGCTAATGTATTTGATCCATATCGGATTCCTGACGAATATCAATTCTTTGACTTTTTCGAAAGCTCGATCGGACGTTTGGTAAGCAGATCCTGCGAATTTGTCCGGCTGAATATTTCTGCTTCCTGGACCTGTGTTTTGTACGTCGCTAATACTCTCTAGCTCGATGCTGAAGCCAAATGCTTTAAAGATTTCATGGATGGCTCAAGCTATGTGAGACCTGGCCAAGATGATATGAAAGCAGACGATGTCTTGAACATCACGCAAGAAACTGCACACCTCGTCGAGATAAGAGACATTCGAGATGAACTGAGCATATTGCAACTTGTCTTGAACGACCAGCAGGAAAAGCTGAACGAGTTCAATTTGCTAATATCAGTAGGGGATAAAGTCGATGCGGATGATCAGAAAGACAACTTCGCTTTGCTGAAAAGGAAGAACAAGGTGCTTGAGAGTCATCTACATCGCATTGAAAAGATGGAGACCTTAGCCAAGAACACTTACAAGGGCGTAAGTACCTATTCCTCAGCAATTATATCTCAGCTAACACACTGCCTCAGTTCAATCATCTTCTCGATTTGAAGCAAAAACAAGCCAATGTGTCCGAAGCATTCTCGGCGCGTATACAAGCCAACAACACGTACAAGCAGACAGAACTGTCAAAAAAACTCCACGAGAAGAGTTTAGATCAGGCAACGGAGGCAGCGAGACAAGCCGATGAAACGGCGAGACAGGGCAAAACCGTTATGCTGTTCACAGTGGTGACCATTATCTTCGTAGGTCCCATGGATTTTGTCCGTGAGTACATCGATTGACGAGACCACAGCTTCCTCTATCGTTCATGGCCGCATTCTTTGCGATTAACATCGATATGTATCCGGTTAATGAGAATGGCAAGCTGTCTCTTGGCTATGTCCTGAAATACATGCGTAAGTTCTTCCAAATCTTCCCAATAATAATTGAGAAGATTTTTTGCCCTATGTCTTTACATGATTGAGCGCACTGCTAGCACGGCTGCATAGTCTGATATTCAGATGCTTACTTTTGCTCAGTCAGTGTTTCGGGCGCGGTGTCCATTCCATTTATCTTCGTGGCCTTCAACCAAGACAGAATAGGTGAATGGATGAAGAAGAGGGGAAAGCAATCTGCAATCTGGACGGCCGTTCTAATCGTATTGACAGTTCTTCTCGCGGTCATTTGGACTGGAGACTTGGCACCTGGCCTTAAGGCGGCGATAACAGTTGCTTTGGGTCTCCTGGTACTCCTGGGCGCACTTGGCCATGCAATCCACCACTTGATTACACTTGCCAGGGTTGACGATCTCAGTAGTTCAGGTTCAGGAAGCTCAAGGAGCCTCGTGGACGACTGAGAATGTTTGGAAAATTGAGATGTACAGATCTTTAAGAGTAATCTAAGTCAACATTAGATTTATAGCGTATGTACTTTACAGGAGGAGCTAGCTGCATGGCCTCCAACTTGTCTGGCACCCGTGAGACGTCTGCGGCAACTCTAAAGATTTTCAGAGTCAAGAGATTCAGACTCGTGAGGTTCTGATCGTTCGGGGAGCAATGCCGCCAACTCTTACGGCGCACCTTCTACATGATTTGAACATTTCACTTTAATCATCAGCCAGAGATCTCCCAGAAGACGAACTCCCTCCACCGAAGACCTCCGATAGGACTCGGATACTCATAATCATAAGAAGTAAGGCCACCATAATCAAAACGCTGAGAAACACGCCCACCCACCCCAAAACCATCGCAGTAGTCCCGACATGTCCGGTAACGGTCCCATATGATAGAGTTCCACTCATTACAGACGCTGCTGAGCTCGCTATATGTTGCCAGAGAACAGACATAAAAGTGAAAAGCGACACAACAATTAAGAGACCAAGCGCAATATTGCTGAGCAGCCTCGAAGGAAAGGGTTTCACTTCTCTTTCGCTTCCATCATCATCTTCCTCCTCATGCCAACCGGGAAAACTGGCCAAAATGAGAATCGTGAATAGGAGGAGTGGAAGGGATGTATATCTGTCGTTGAATTAGCATTCGTCCATATTAGCATTTACGGAATGAAGCATACATAAGTCCATCAAACACAACATGTTGTTTGAAGTTGTTGGCGATCCAAATCAAATTCAGGGGATCTTCATTTTCCCCGTTGGCTAGATTGAGCCCGCGAACCACATTTGCAAGAGTATCTGCGCTTTTGGAACAGATCCATTCTCCTGAAGGACCTTGCAGGCACATTGCCATGTACCCAATCCGAACCTCAAGTGTTGCGTTGCCGGTAGTGAAGTTTGCAAAGACGCTTGAGACATTGGGAGTCACTTGAACAGGATCGACAGTAGCCGCGGATCCGGTTGTATTTGGGTACGAGAGGGACATGAGATACACGCCGCTCATGCTGCTGCTCGTGCAGCCAGCAAGGAGAATAGCTAGTAGCGAGCGTGAGCATGAGGTGATCGGCTGAGTTGGATTTACTCACAAAAGAAAACAATCGCGATAGCACTCAGAAACATCAGCACATGGTGGTACCCTAAAAAGGGCATATGATCTGCTCAGAGAATTAGCCAAATCTCTTCCAGCCCCCAATGGCCACGTGAGATCGTACTCAACACTCGATATAGACCGGTGAGCTTCATGGTGTCTCAATCGGCGAACGGCTTAGAGCTTTTCGGCCAATTCAGCAATTGGAGAGACTGTGTCTCTGAGCCGCGGAGCTTATCAGATTGAAAGAGTGAAATAAGGACGACTTTGTGAGATGCCATGGGGGCCCCAAGGTGGGTCTGTAAGCGCGCATATTGGATGCGTTTTATAGGCTCGCTTAGAAATGCAAGAAAGGGGCGCAGTGGGGCCAAATGCCCTTCCATCAAAACGACTACGGCCACGAAGGCAAAATTAATCATCATAATTTGAACAGATGTAATTACTGCTCTATCCATTGCACAATTTCTACGGAGATACCGAAGTCTCAGTCTAATCCTCGACTCGCTTCTTCCCTAAGACCCTCCCTCAACTTTGCTTCATCTCGCGGCACGAAGCGAATACCAAAGGGTTTCTACCGAAGAGTTCGGCTATACGACAGATCCAGACACCGACTTTCCAATATTCTTATAGCTACTTGGAGCTGGTTCCTCCTCGACTGGGGCAAGTTTGTGTGCCAGTACGACCCTGAAAATGATCCCATGCATAATGCGGTGCAAAGACGAGAGCCTACACCGTACGAGAAGTACGGCTGGCCTGGGCCATTGATCTCTGCTTCATTGAGCCAGCGAGCTGGGTTGCATTCGTCCGCGTCTGGGCTGAAGCGTGCCGGATCTGAGGGATTAGCTAGTGCGCTCTGTTTAGTGGAGTGGAACACACCACGGTTTCCTCCTTCAGCATTCACATACAACGTCGTTCCTTTCGGTATCAATATTTCATTTTCAGTCTTGTTGCTCAACCTGATGTCCACGTTTGCAGCTCTCGGTAACGAGAATATGGTGGCAACATAGTTTCGCATGAACTCTTTCTGCAGCGCCGCTACCCAAGACACCGCCTCTTCCATGAAGGCATGGTCGACCGTATCTCCATTGGGATACGCTCTCAAAACACCTTGGCATGCCTCTTCTTGAATTAGCTCCCACTGTGCTGTAAGGAGACCCGAGAAGCCTGACGCTGAGTGATTAACTATCGTCTCAGAGCCACCTTGCAACATGAACATCGACGCTTTCACGGGGTCAGGGAGCTGTCCTGGTCTGTGAAACTGATGATGCGATACAGTCAACCTGCTCACCACGAGCTATCTTGTCTTGAAGTTCTTTCAGTACGACGCTGATCATTCTCCTTACGGCTTGAAACCTTTTCGGGCAATGAGCAGTTCCTTCTGCCTGTTAGGAAGAAGCCGCAAAATAAGTAAAAAGTTGCTCATACAAGACTTAGGTGATCTTCCCAGCATTCTCAATGTACTCTCTTAGCCAGGGATCTTTATCATGATCGAATCGTTTCCCAACTTCCCAAAGGTACTCTGAAAGGCTGGATCATGCTGATACGCCCGGAAAATGGATAAGGGAGAAGTGGTTTATTTCCACAATCTCCATCTTCTGCCAACGATCTCATGAGATCGGAACCTTCTCTCAGAAGCATTGGGTAGAAAGCTGGCCATTTGCGAGGTTGGACAGACTTGATGAAAGCCGGTCGTTCTCTCTTGTGGACATCGTCCAGGCTAGAGCTGCCGAGATTATAGCGTTTAATAATGCTTTTTAGCAAGTTGCGAGATGTTTGGATCGAGTTCTTTTTGCTCACTGACAAAATGCTCGGAAACCTGGGAGACAGGCCGATCGGAAGTCAAGTTTGCATTTTAACGAACAACTCTGTCACTCGCTCAAACGAGTTCGCGACCACAGCTCTTCGATTTCCAAATTTCATTTGCAAAAGATCAGCATTTGGACCAAGTTTCTTGTACCAAGTCAGCACTTAAACTTACATGTTGACAGAGCTGAATCCTTACGTACACCAAAATCAGAAGAACGTAGTATCGGGTATCTAGGGAGGTAATTTGTACAATAGATTAAGTATATGTATCAAAGGCAATGCTCGTCTGCCGCTCAGCCTGCTCTGTTGCTCAAGATGCCAACCCCCCTCCCCCGCAAACTAGGAATCGTCCCGGTTGAACCGTTTCCACTCCCAGTCCTACGGCGCTGCCTAAGTGCCACTCCCGTCGAAGGCTTGCTTGTCGGCTTTAATGGGGGCTAGAAGGTATTTCGGACAAAGGCACCTCAATCTCGGGGCGGGTCTCCAAATTCGGGTGATGTCCAAGGTACTTGCGCAATCCCAGAGTGTCCGTCCTTGATGAAATTGCCCTTGGGTGTTTCAAATACGAGAGTCTTTATTCTAGGATGGCAAGTCCATCTCTCTGTTTATCCAGGACCAAAAGGGCCAAATTAGAGTGGTCAACTTCCGTTTCCTCTAAGCTCTTCTTCCGCTCAGTGCTTCAGGGGAAAATCATTGAAAATATAAGATGAGATAAGACAAGACAATAGTTTATCACCACACCAGCACCGTATTAAAACCTTCAACTTTACAACCCCAACCCCTCGGCAAACGCACTTACATCCACGCCGGCAAAATTCGTCCCATCATACTCACCCACAGTATCCATCCCGGGTCCCGCTCTAAAGCTCTCCGGCGGCCCCATATACGAATACCTCACTCCCCCCAGATCAACAATAATCTTCTGGAACACAACGCCCGGCTCCACAGCCCAGATCTTCAGAGTGTGCTTCCCAGTCACACTCAAATTATGCATCGTCGTCGTCGTGTTGCCGCTCGCACTCAAACCCCAAACTGAGTCTGAGACTGCACCGCCCCAGCCAGGTGGCATGTTCTGCCCAGTATAATTACCGACGAATTGTATAACTTGTGGAGTCTCGGCGTCGAATGCAATGCCGTATTTCAGTGGTCTGGCAGCGCCGTTTTGGTTTAGTGAAGGGGAGAGGAGGAGGGTGACATTGGCGTTGGATACGTTGGAGAAGGTGTAGATGTCGTATTCGAGGACTGGGCCTGTGCCTGCTGATTGTGAGGGTGCGAGAACGGGCATCATAGTCACTCCTGACAGGGTTCTGCCATATGAAGGTAGAGTAGTGTATGAGATGCCGTTAACTGCTGTGTTACGGGATGAGTGCTCGGCTTCGATGGAGATGTGCATATCGCTCTCAACAAAGCCAGAGAAGTCAGAGGGGATGGCGACGTTAGTGACGGGGACTGCGACCGTTGGTGAGCCGTAGTTGCCCCATGCGGAGCCGCAGTCAGAAACAATGTTAAGGTTCACGGTAGTGGTATTTGGAGCTGGAGGCGCTTTGCTCCAGTCGATAGAGATGTAGACCCGAGTGTCAGTGCCGTTGTTGCCGCCTGTTGAGCCAGAAGAGGGTGTGGCGATCACGTAGGCCGCGTTAGAGGAGACGGTCCATTCGCAGCCTGTTGTCCCACGTGCAAAGATGTCGATCCAGCGCGTCTTGGGGCCATAAGGGTCCATTGGAGGAAGTTCGAGGTCGTCGGATGAGTTGTCATGGTATTCATCATCACCGGAAACAGTGGCATTGCTGGCTTCGACTCCAACTCCGAGGGGGCCTGCAAGGGACATCTCTAGGTCTTGGACCCAAGCTATGGGTGGAATGGTATTACGCATAGGCTGCTGCCAGTAGCCATTGTACCCCAAATGCGTTTCTGCTCCAGTCAGCTCAGTCCCCACACCACACAGGAATGCTCACGATCAAGCATATGATTCCACTTCCCACCCAACAGATCATGATACCTCTTCGTTAGCACGGCGTCTGTATTGAATACATCCAACACATTCTGCGCAACCACATTCGCCGAGTTCCTCTTCTGCTCGACATACTGCTGATTCTTCGCCGCACCAATATAAATCTGGTTCACGGCCTGACCACCAAGTACCGGCTGTAGAATCATCTGATAATAACTCGGCTGATACTCTTCATCCAGATCATCATATATAGCTTGAGTATCATCAGCAAGCGTTTGCCACTGTGCGAGAATAGCATCCGCCTCATTGTAGTTGATCACACTGTAGAAGCTCGGGTCAATGAGCTCGTATTTCCGGCGAGCAGCATACATGCCATAGCGATCGATGACAGAGCTTATCCCATCGGCGTGGTCGGCATCAAAGTTTTGGGTAGCCCAGAGTTTGAGCCAAGTTGGGGTGCTGGCGTAATCCCACTTCGGCGTATCGTAGGCGAGATCCATGAAGTGCTGGATTGGGATCTCAAGAGGTTTGATGTCTCCAACATTCAGTATCCAGATCCGGGTCGCTTCTCTGGCGTAGGCAAGTTGCATCTATCTCATTAGCATCGCCATGCTTCGATGGGAGTGAAGTCTCACCTGCTCCACTGTCTTTGACAGCTGAATCGTGTTGATCCACTTGTAATCCCTCGGACTTCCCACATAGTCAATATGATAGTAAACACCTATCAAACAATCAGCGCTGCTGCATTCCTCACAAACCTCAAACTCACCAGCGCCTCCACTCCTATCAGTTTCATTAGCTAATGGCAGCCTCCTAATATTCCCGAAATTATCATCCGTCCACAACAGCGTAATATCATCCGGCACCGTCAACCCCAAATCCTCATAATACCCCTGTACCTCCTTATACAAGCACCACATCTGGGGAATACCCGTAACATTCGTGCCATTAAACACTTCACTCAGAATACTTCTCTGGCTCGCAATCACATTCTCCAGCACCACGACGGCTTGCGCATCAGTAAGCGTGATTGCCGTATCACCACTTCCACGCATCGCCATCGTGAAGAGGGAGCTGGAGGCGTATGGTTTGGCGCGCTGAGCGCCGTACATGAAGAATGGGTTGATGGAGGCGTTGTTGCTGTTGTATGCCCATTGGCCGTTGCCGCCGTAGGACGGCCCGAAGGTGCCCCATTCATTGGAGGCACGCATCATTGGTTCTGTAACCATCTCAGCAATTTATGATCTTTTGTTTTCCCGAAATTGATTACTGGGACCTACCAGTATGACTCGTCCCCATTACAACCCCATACGCATCCGCAAGCGGCTGATTCGCTGTATCATCAACACAGAACATACTAGCCCACTCCGCAGGCCAGAAGTAATTTGCCTTCAATCTCAAGAGCAGTTCAAACACATGAGAATGAAAATAGTGGTTGAATCCTGGTCCGTACTTGCCAGGGGCGTAATTAGCACTTTGAATGTCAGCTCCAGTCGCTCTCCCCCTTATTCCTCCCTTCTCGAAATTCACCAACAACCAAATTCTCGAAGCCGAGGGCAGAAAGGGGCAGGAAGAAACATACTTAATCCAATTCGTCAACGCCGGCTGCTCATCATTAATAAAGAATCCCCTATACTTCACACTCGGGCTCCCTTGCACCTTCTTCGTCTCCAGGGCCCAAACGCCCGCCTGCTTTTTAACCGGCACATCACTCCACCACCACAGCGGACTAACGCCAATCTGCTCGCTCAGATCATACAGTCCATAAATCGTGCCCCGCATATCGCTCCCTGCGATCACGAGCGCTTTGTCCACTCCGGGCAAAGGAGAAGTGATGACGAGAGAGATATACGATTCCCATATCCCATGAATTGGGCTCGGGTCTAGTTTCCCAGATTCAATGAGCGTGTTGATGACATCTGATTTCCCGATCGTGCCGGCGATGATCACGGTCTTGCTGTTGCCATTATTGATGAGCGTTGGACCTGTGAAGTTCTCTGGTGGGCCAACTGTGTACTGTTTCTCATCAGCTCTCACCCACTCCACACATCTACCATACAAGCTACCGAAACTCACATTCACGAAACTCGTCACAGGATGAAACGTATAATAAACCGTCGTTCCGCTCCCATCGGTCTGTGTCTCATTATGTGGTTCGCTCTTCGGGCTCCCATCACCACCGCCGCCATGCCCTCCTCCCCACGGTGCACCGCCAGGAGGAGGTCCACCACCACCGCCCCATCCACCACTCGGCACGTTTCTCTTCTCTTCCTTTCTTCTCTCATGCTTCGTCCAATTTGTATTCCCACCTCCTTGCCAATTCCCCAGGGTCAAATTCTTACCCACAACTTTGCCTATATCACCCGCCAGATCCTCCGCTGCTCGTAATACGCCCCAGTGATCATTTGCACTGAGGAGGATTTGGCCGTCTTGTCCGTAGCCTGCGAGGAGCATGAGTCCAGCTGCGGCAGAAGGGTTTAATGTTACTGTGGCATTTTGGCCCAGCGCCGCAACGGAGGAGCAGAGCGCTGTCACAGCGAGGAGGAATGAAGTCTTCTTCATTGTGACTTGGCGTGCGAAGTGAATGACGAGAGGAGCAAAGCAGAAAAAAAGAGGAAGAGAGAGGTGGGAATAGACGTCATTTAAGAATGAGCAGACCTGCGCCGAGAAGGATAAATGCAGTTGACAAGTACTAATATCGGAATAGCCTTACGAGATGCTGGGGATGTAGATACCCATCCCTTTCCCATGGGCCCGGCCTGTCAACGAGCCTACGGGTCCATAAACCGCACGTTGCGAACCGGGTTGGGATGTTGATCGTCCGGGTGGGCGGAAGAAAGTATATCCTTGAGTCGTGTGATTGCTGCTTGCTCGGATGCAATTAATCTTACCTGGTACCTGACATTCCGTCCAAAGAAAATTGTTGAAGGGTGAATCTCGAAAGTTCGGGGAGTGAGGAGGTTGTGGAGCTATTTCGCGGGGTAGTGTTGGGGAGCCATTTAGCCTGAACACCGCCACTCAAGGGCCAAGGATTGAGATGCAGGTGCAAGACGGCTGTAATTGAACTTTGATTGTATTTTGCAACTCCAATGATTCTGCTTAAATGTGTGTAAGTGCACCAATTGAAGTGCTTTTGCCTTTCCTGCCTAAATGCTTCACGACTTTGAGTTCTCTACCAACTTTAGCGGCTGATGGTCTCTTCAATACTGTTTTTTTTTTTTTTTTTCAAGGATTTTGAATATCCGAATGCATGGAAACGAATCAAATCAAGCATGACACGAGCATCTGAAATTATGTTTGGAAAGAGTGTATGTAGAGATTGCCAACCTTCAGGTACTTACAAAGGCCGTCATCTCGTCCACCCTCTCTCACACTGTGCTATCCTTCCTCCCCGTTTGTCTCACCTACCAATGCAATGCAGTCAACTCCTCGAAAAGAAACGCTAAAAATCAGACAACAATGATCTAACACAGGGTCGAAGTGATGCCAACTTAGCTGCGCTCCCAGCTTCTTTCCATTGAGATGCTCAGGCTCGTGAGATACTCATGTTCGTGAGATGCCCACCCGCGCTTGTTTCCTCCATGTGAATATTGCTTCGGCGTGTGTAATGTCGGAACTGCCGAGAATGATGTTGCAGAAAAGAATATAGATGGAGTATCGAGAAGGTCCAAGAGAACAACGAAAGGAACTCGAATGACCTGCCAGAGTTTTCCACGCCCACGAAGTTGTCATGCATCGACAGTACCCGCAACGCCTGGTACCGTAGCTGCCTCAACAAGCGCGGATTCAGTCTTTCCTTCTGGGTGAAATGCGTACCTGGGCATCTGCGCCATCTTCTCCTCCGGACTCAAGTCGTTGTCGGAATAAATCATTTTGCTCGGCTTATCTTTCTTCGACTTCTTCTCTTCGGTCTTCTCGGTAGACTCATTCTTCTCGGCGGCTTCTGGAGCAGGTGTAGGAGTCGCAGTCGCAGACGGTTCTGCAGCTGGTGTGTCGCCCTTCTTCGGTGGTTTAATGCCTGCCTCAGCCATTCTGATAATCGCGTCAATGTCATCAGCCTCTCTGGCGGCACCTGAACCCAGGTTATCCGCCGAGGAAGCGTTAGTCGGATAATCTCCATTGTAGCCTTGAGAGTGAGGAGGATAAGCTGATGACATAGCTGGATTCTGATCTTGACCCTTCCATCCATTGCCACCCCATCCACCTTGGGGTGGGCCTTGATGCAACTGCTGCATCTGATATTGAGGTACAACGGGAGCGCCGAATGTTGGTCGTTGAGGGAGGCCCGGTGCAGGTGGCAAACTCGGAGGTCGGTTCGGAAGGCCGCCATGTTGGGGTGGGGTATTCGTCGGAGGGGGTTGATAAGCACCGAATGAGCCAGGTGGTGAGCCTGCTGCACCGAAAGAAGGCGGAAACCCACCTGGAGGGAAGGATTGTGTCGGTGGATACTGTTGCGGTGGAGAGTATTGTGGTTGATACTGGGCACCTGGTGGGCCAGAGAAAGGAGACTGTTGGCCATAGGGCTGTTGGTAAGCTGCAGTAGGCTGTGCGTACGGTTCTTGGGAGAATGATCCATAACCCGCACCTGGTGATCCACCAAAGCTTGCTTGTGGGGGAGGGAAAGGAGACGCATTCTGGGAAACTTTAGCAGAAATTCTTGGAGAGGCAGATAAACTGGAACTTACAAATGCACCAGGGCTCTGCCCCATAGGACTATTGTCCAGAGCCAAAGGCGTGTTGCCACCACTACTGCCATTTGCAGCCTCCTCTGCTTTGCGAGCTTTGTGTTCTGCCAACCGCTTCTTCAAGTCTGCCGGTGATTCGAACTTTGGCTTCTTCGCTTGACCGCTAGCAGGAGCAGCACCTGGACCTGGGTTGCCTGTAGCAGCTCGTCGTTCCGCCTCTGCCTGGTAGTAACCTGCGATGATGCGCTGATTATGTGCTTGGACAACATCTTCCGGAATGCCTTCCATACCAAAGATCTCAACCTCGAGTCCTTGCCTGTTTGGCAGTGAATTTTCAACGCTTGCCAGTGTCTCCTTGTGGACCTGGTTCATATGGACCGACAAGCCTAGAAGAGTCAGCCCAGATCCAGATAGGCGCAAGCCAAAGGCGTTGCAAACTTACCTCCTGCTGTGTTCAGTCTGCGACCACATCTTTCGCATTTAAAGTGCTTAGCTTTCTGATGGGAAATGAGAATCTTCAGGTCATCGAAATCACGCTCACCTCCAGACACGTTAGAGCAGATCAGATCGGATGGCAAGGAGAGTAAACATACAGTAATAACACCAGGGACGAGCGAGGAGCTCCTCAATATCAGGGTGATTGCGTTTCTTCTTGCCCATTGTGGTATTGATTCGGGACGCGTTCAAAATGTATGCGAAGGGTGTTGTTGATGTTGTGGCTTGGGGAAGGAAGAAATTGAGGACGAGCAAGCTGGGAGATCCTCGAGTAGCCGAGCGGCTAGGATAAAGGCGGTCAAGCGCTGAAACCTTAAAAGTCAGCCAAATTTATTCCACGAAGTATGAACTATCTTCAACAAATCTGACATTGTGCCTGAAAAGGACATATTTCTTAGAAATCCTAAATCTTGATGAGATTGTTGAAGTACAGTATGAGGAATATCGTTTTATGCCCCTTTCGTCTATTTTCTTTTGGACAGCAACACCTTGATCAATCACTCAGCCTCCATGGCATCCCAAGGAGACCTTCTTCGGAAGGCCCTTCAGCATCTTCGCGTCTTGTGTAGAAGCTGAATGGAGATTGAAAAGATATAAAGCTCTTCGGGGTTCTAGCTCCTCAGAGGGATGTTGCAAGACCAAAACTGGACCTTCATAGTCCATGCTCCTTCTCTTCATGAGACTTCCACTGGAGTGTGGCTCCTTGCGTACCAACATAAATGTCACAGTGCGAGGTGGAAATTCTCCGACCTATGGAGCCATCAAACCTTTAGAAACAGCCACAAATCCAAAATTACCTGTCATTTGAATTCTTCAAGTCTGTCATCATGTGACCTTGATACGATCTTGGCCTTTGAAGAACTTTTTGTGCAACCTCCAAACTCCAAGACTTCTTGGCCATTGAAGCTCCCACGTTATCCTGCATGAAAGTTGTCAACTTCCAAAAGCCAATGGCTTGAACAGGGACATCTGCACAATGATGACCTGATTCGAAGCTTCCAGTCCAATCAACCTTTAGCTCTTCGGTTGGCTCCGAGAAAGCAAAGGCAACGTCATCTGTCGATATGGATAACGATCGATCAGCTCATCAACTTATATTCATAGCCTGACCAATGCAATTGCTTTTGACTTGGATGCTTCAGAACTTTATTCTTCCTCTTCCAGCCTTGCGTGTCTAGCCAAGCTCAACTTCCCTCAAGATTCCGAAGCTCCCATTAATAATTCCAACTTCAATCATCAGGACAGCAACTCCGTGATCCATCGAGATGGCTACAGACGCACCACCTGGGTTTCACTTCACCCGCCGAATGTCTTCAATCCACAAGGAGACGAAACCGAATGAGAAACATCCCCAATTCGGCAACCTCCCTCTCTCCACCAGTGGACCGCAAGACTGCGCGTTGACCGGCTCAGCACTGCTGAATACGCCGTACTTCAATAAAGGCGCTGCATTTCCTCCCGAGGAGAGAAAGACGTTCAAATTGACTGGTTTACTGCCTTGCAATGTTGCTAGTCTTGATACGCAGGTCCAAAGAGCTTATCAGCAGTACTCGAGCCGGCACGATGACTTGGCAAAGAACACTTTCATGACGAGCTTGGCGGAGCAGAATCAGGTGTTGTACTACAGAGTAAGTCTGAATTCAAAATTTTTGGCCTGCCAATTGGAATACCTTTCAGATGCTATAATTTCAAAGTCATCTCTTTTTTTGATTTCATGGTAGCAAGTTGAACCCCGCACATGTGATTGCAGCCACGTGCTACTACCTGTGGGATAGAACTCTGTCTCAATATACGAAAGATACCTGCATTCTCCTTGTTGCTTCAAAGTCCAATATCTACTTCTATACTGCTCTTCATATGCCCTTACGGCGTCGCTTGTATCGTGCTAGTTTTTCTCCTTCGCCTACCCTGTCTGACACCATCCAGCTGATCCAAGATCATCTCAAAGAGATGTTCTCAATCATCTATACTCCCACCGAAGGAGAAGCAATCGAGAACTTCTCTCGACTCTTTCGAAGGCCTGAGGGCTGCTTTCTCAATGTCGAGGATGTCGGCAGAGTTCACAATGACCTCGCGCAATGGGGCGCGCCAGATGATATCGACTATATTGTAGTCACCGGTTAGCCAATTCCTCATAACCATCAAAATTATTCTGACGAACGGCAGACGCAGAAGAAATTCTCGGCATTGGCGATCAAGGAGTAGGAGGTATCCTCATCTCCGTAGCCAAGCTCGTGCTCACCACCCTCTGTGCTGGAATTCATCCCAACAGAACACTCCCTGTTGTTCTTGACTGCGGAACAGATAACGAGAAGCTTCTCAACGATCCATTGTACCTGGGTCTCAAGAAACGTAGAGTCAGGGGTAAGGAGTATGATGACTTCGTGGATGAATTCGTTCAGTCAGTAAGGAAGTTGTATCCCAAGGCTTATATCCACTTCGAAGACTTCGGACTTCCTAATGGTGGGTGACATTCTATCAGATTGAAAATTTATCTAAAGACTTCCAGCCCGAAGAATTCTCGACCGCTACCGCCCAGAAATCGCTTGTTTCAACGACGATGTGCAAGGAACTGGCTGTGTCACCCTCGCAGCGATGATAGCCGGACTTCACGTCAGCAGCCTGAAGCTCACCGACATGCGAATGGTCGTTTTTGGTGCTGGAACCGCAGGTACTGGCATTGCAGACCAAGTCCGAGATGCCATTGCTGCCGACAGTGGCAAGTCTAAGGAGGAAGCTGCAAAGCAGATCTGGTAACTCCCCCCTTTTCCCTCCTAAGTCGAAGGTACTCACTGACAGTCCAGGTGTGTCGACAAGCCCGGCCTCCTCCTCAAATCCCACGGCGACAAACTAACCCACGCCCAAATTCCGTACGCCCGTTCCGACTCCGACTGGTCTGGCAAAGAACACAATGACCTCCTCTCCGTCATCAAAGAAGTGAAACCCCACGTCCTAATCGGCACATCCACCAAACCCAAAGCCTTCACTGAGGATGTCTGCAAAGAAATGGCGAAGCACGTCGACCGCCCGATCATCTTCCCGCTCTCCAATCCTACTCGCTTGCATGAAGCGGACCCCAAAGATATCAATGAGTGGACGAAGGGAAAGGCGCTCATTGCAACAGGATCCCCGTTCCCGCCGGTCAAGTATGAAGGGAAGGAGTACGAGGTTGCGGAGTGTAATAATTCAACATGTTTCCCGGGTATTGGGTTGGGGTGCGTGCTTTCACGTACGAGGCTGTTGAGTGATAAGATGTTGGTTGCAGCGGTGAAAGCACTTGCTGCTCAGTCGCCGGCGTTGAAGGATCCGGATAAGGGGTTGTTGCCTGATGTGGTGAATGTAAGGGAGATTTCGGTGCATATTGCATGTGCTGTGATTAAGCAGGCAGTTGAGGAGGGGCTGGCGCAAGAGAAGGGTATCCCGAGTAATGACGGGGATTTGGAGGAGTGGATACGAGAGCAGATGTGGGATGCAGCGTATCGACCCCTCAGATTGGTGGACAAGGAGTCTGCATCAAGGCATGCGAAAGGAGAGATGGGTATCGCAGGGTCCGCGGCTCAGGAGTGATGTTGAAAGGTAGATGAGTGAATATCTCGGTACGCATATATTTCATGGCA
>AYLM01000617.1:0-29527 GCA_001625345.1 Cairneyella variabilis
AAAAAATTTTTAAAATTAAAATTTTTGGAAAAGAAAGATCAAATGTGGCCGGGAACTACCTCACTGTTCGATCTGTGAGCAGTCATCTCAACCTTGTGAGTATCCGTACAGAGCAGAGAGGCCAGGTCCAAAGATTGGTTCGTGCCAAGGCAATCGAAAAAGACAGCATCACGCGAGTAGCAATTCCGGAAAGAATAACGAAAATGATGACAAGCGCCATGCTCCAAGGGTTTCTCGGGAGGGGATCGACACTTAGGGTGGGAATATGTCGCGAGAGAACTCAGAAGCATCAACCAGATAGTATCGGCACGTCAAAGGTATGCAGTCTTTTCATTCATTATTCATCCATCACATGAATCCTGCAGTCCAGAAGAGGAAGAGGCAGAAATATATACGCCAGCTTTAGTGAGTAATGAGGAGCCTATGCTCACTTCAACCTGTATTCTCTCGACATCAGTCCAGATGTGATGAATAAATGCAAGTAAAGCTGTGTTCAGATTTAACCACAATTACTTACAAAAGTCCAGTCTGGATGAGTTCTTCAGGACTTCCACATCATTTCGTCTCTTCCGAGAGGCACCCTTTCGAGCAAAGCTTCATCACATCCCGCACGGCACCCAATTGAACGCTTTGGTAGCCTCAATGTTGGCATTTGGAGCCAAGTCTGCAAAATCGCGGACTGATCGTGTCAGTTCCAGTGAGACTACGGAGCCATGGTCCGATGCTTACTTTCACGAACTCGCAAAGAGATATATCGATACAGCACCGGATGAGTGTGGCAATACAACTCCATCTCAGGCATTACTGCGGGCTCTCATTTTGATAAGCCGCGGGTTCTCATTCAAGGAGTAAGAGGGAAAGCTTGGAGATTCCTTGGTGTCTGCGTACGGATTGCATACGAAATGAACCTTCATCTTGTGGACTCTGAAAAAACACCTGAGGAGTCTCTTCCCAAACCAGCTCAATGGTGTGAGGATGAAGAGAGGCGACGAGCATGGTGGGCTATTTGGGAAATGGACGTATTTGCGAGCCCGATTCGCAAATGTCCTACAGCTGTCGACGGGTCACAAAACGAAACATTGCTTCCAGCTGAGGACAAGAGGTGGTTTAAAGGCGAGCCTCAGGTCAGCTGCATGTTGGAGCAAGATCTCGTCGATCGGTGGAAAATCCTCCAGGCCACGGGCAATTTGTGTCCAAAAGCTTTGTTCATTGTTGTGAACTCCATGATGAAGGAAGCACAAGCGATCTCAAGTTCCCGTAGGAATTCATCGGTTGGAGCCTTAGGTTTCAAGTTGGAGAACCTACAGCCAAGGACGCAGGCAGGGTGACTCGAAGTACTCTGAAAAAGAACGAGCGGCCGAGGCTGTACATAGGCTATCCACTTTGTACAGCTCCCTGCGCTGCTTTATTATGGCTCTTCCAATGGCTTTGAAGTATCGAAACCAGTACTTAAGCTTTGATACTCGAAGTACCCAGTCTGGATCATACCGTCGAATCGACACATGCATGCTGCAATTTACAGCATCCATGTTATGACCCAATTGGCGAAGTTGATGATCCATAAATACTAGATATTTCGTTCCGTCCCTCAGTCAGCGGAGGGTTTACCGAATCCAATTGTGAATATCAGAGAAAGAAACATTTCCGAAGAAGATAGAAATTCTGTCACTCCAGGAGATCGGGTCCTTGATCAGCACCTCGATGCAGTAGACGAGATTCTGAACTTTAGTTCATGGCAGTGCTGAGACTCAATTCAAGCACGTCAATCCATTTGTTGCCAATACGATCTGGCTAGCATCAGCAGTGCAGCTGGTGCATAGCGAACTGGCCCCTGCAGGACCAGAGAAAGACATGGTGAACTTGAACTTTGAACTGCTTTGCATACATATGATCAGTTTGTATCATATTGGAGCATGTCAAACGCCCTTTTGGAGAACTTGAAGACTTTGGAGATCAATTAGGAAGTCTCAGAAGGTCATTGCAAGAAAACGACAACCATGAACCCGAGCAGAGAATTGAAAGTCTGGTCAGACACGAGATACACACACACAGGATGGAAGAACCGAGGAAGAGAATTAGCGATAGTATGTGGACTTTGTTTAATCTGAATGAATTTGAGCTGCTAAAAGCACAAATTTCGACTTACAATACCACAGCACATGATTCTCGAGATTCCAGTGGCAATTCACTAATCAAGTCTGCCTTTCGAAAACCATCAACGGCACAGCACTCGATGAAGGCAAGCTTGCATCCAAGCAATCTATAACGGCATGAAAAACAGAGCTCTCAGCAGAGTTTCGTAACCTCGCCTGATTTGAGTAATTTGATCATTGTTCAGACAGAAGCGATAGGTCAGACCGATCTACCATCGATGGGAAATGACTCGTCACATTTCGACGCCGACACAGCCGGAGCGATAGACTTATTGTTGGGGATTGAGAACAGCACTGAGAGTAATTTGATGTCCAATAAATCTATGATGGAGACCTATGGTTCTATGCGTGAGATAGGAGGCGGGTTGGACTTCTCAAGTTTCTTGGATAAAGTGCTTTCAGGTGGATACAATGGCTAACCGGTTTCTCAGAGCCTTTATTTGGTATTCCGTATTCAAATCATCAAAACTTGACTCTGGGTTCTTTGCCGATATGCCCATTGAACGCCTGGGACCGATGCACCTCGCGCTTGGTAACAAGCGGTGCGAGGCTCTCTATGAGTGCATGAAACTCTTTCGACGTCTGGAGCGCTTTCCAATCACCCTCTTTTCTAGTTCTGTGGCACCACCATGTCAGCTTCGGAGGCCTCTGAGGAGAGGGTAAAGAAATTGAGGCCTCACCGAATGTACAGACTAGCTAAGCTCTGATCCATACACTCTTTCAAAATCATACAGCTCTGCACCGTGATCCCGCCCGCCGTTTCTGAGGCCTTGACCTTGGCTGCAAAATGATCAAGCATTCCTAATATCTGCGGTCGGCTTTCTTCCGTAGCCCAAAAATGCAAAACAACCACAAAACTATGCCGCGCATCTCTTTCACGATCGTCATCTCTCGTCAACCAACCTCCCTCGAAATCGTAATACTTCAAGTCGTAATCCGGGCTTCCAAGGCCTTGAACATTTCTTAGCAACTTGTCCTGGTCAACCAGTGCCATTTCCCGCTTGAAGATGTCCGAAGACGGATGGCCAAGAAAAAATCCTGTTGCGTGAGAGTACCCTTCGAGACCCCATAGTGTATCGGGCGCGCCATCCAGATCATGACCCCAGTAGTACGTCGTGCCCTGAGGTTCGGTAGCTGATACCTCACAAAGCGCGGTGAGACGTTCTTTCCACTTTGGCAAAAATCAAACTCAAATCATCAAAATTTGGATCAGGTGGGAGAGAGATAAATACCTTTGGAAGCGCACCGTCCGAACTGACGACCCGAGCAATGACGAAAAATTGTTTCTGGGCCATTTGGGTATTGTATTGATGCGAACTTGTGAAATTTTAAGTGATTAAAAGTCGAACACGTTGCTGAGCTGGACTTTACGGAGCAATGAGAAGGTATCAGAGACGATTTGCGGAGGGCTGAGTTTGGCGGGGCAGTCTATGGACGGATTTATTGGTCCATCGGCGGAGCATTTCGGTGCAACACGATCATTCATTCGAGCGCGGAATATTTCATAAAGAACTGTACAAGGCTGAAAAGATTATTTCTTAACATCGAATTCTTGTCTCATGAGCTCCATACTACCTAGGTACACCTCGATACCTCTTCGCACCAATGCATCAATCCGCATGCTCGCTGTTGGAAGGTTAAGCGAGAATTTAAGGGGAGACCGAATTTGCCGAGATGGCGTGTGCTTGCCAAACTGCAAAACAGCGAGGACACGGACTGCGACAATATTGTTGCTTGGAGAGTTTTCAAAGACCACAAGGCGGAATTACTTATCGTGCCTGAGGGGCACAAGTGTCTGCGGTCTCGCTGCCATGTGTCTCGATATTACAGAAAAGGGTTATCGGGTTTACTCCGCAACCCAACCCGCGTATTCGGACTAAAATCCGGACGGTCTTCGCGCAATACAAAGTCACATCCGACGCCACCACGTCTAGGGGTAAGCACAACATTACAATGTTGTCAGCCGGGGTTGAAGATAGTTCCTCGTCAGTATCACATTTCAGATCGCCGAACAAGGGTTCCAGAGAAATTACCGTGGTCGCTGTCAGCCCCACCACGAAGCATCAAGAATTCAATATGGACAGCAACACCAGGTCACATGGGACTTATTGGTTCACATGACATGTGAAGTTCATATTGCTTTAATCTGATCGGGGTTTCTTCTCTAAGATATCATATCATTACCGAGTATTCTTTCTCCTCGCCTCCATGTCAGTCAAAGATCGTGTCGATATCATCACTGGATCTGGAGGTGGTTTGGGCCGCGAATATGCTCTAGCACTTGCAAAGGCAGGTGCAAAAGTGGTTGTGAACGACTACGGAGGATCAATGGAAGGGGCCGCTGGGACCATCACTCGAGCTCAATCCGTCGTCGATGAAATCAGGGCTGCTGGAGGCATCGCCATAGGAGACGGACACGATGTCTCCAGTCCTGCTCAGACCAAAGCAATAATCGCGAGAGCCCTCAAAGAGTTCGGGTGAATTGACATCTTGATAAATAATGCGGGGATTCCAGACAAGATCTCACCCCACGATGATGTAGATCCGGTTGCCTTCATGCGAGTTTTCGAAATTGGAGTTTTAGGAACCACTATGATGACCAGCGCGGTCAACTCAGTCATACAAAAGCAGAACTATGGACGTATCATCAATATCTCGTTGAACGCCATTTATGGATTTGGCGCTGGTGGGGACTGCTTATGCTGCGTCGAAGGGGTCAACTTTCGCTATTACCCGCGAGCTGGGACTCTTCTCCACCCGATATGGCATCAAAATCAATTGTGTGCTGCCATCTGGATGGTCGAGGATGGAAGATATGTCAGAAGAGACCAAAAAGGTGGCGAGAGCATACTTTGACCCAGCGAAGGTTGCACTACTCGTGGTTGCCCTTGCGTCTGATGAGTGTCCGGTTTCTGGAGAATGCTTTTCGTGCGGATCTGGGAGAGCAGCGAGAGAAACCTTTCAACTTTCCCTGGATCAAATCAGAGTAAAGCTGAAGGATTTTTGAATGATTGGGATAATGTAATGGGGAAGAAAGAAGACGCCTACCTCGCATCAAGCTGTCTAGATCACGTCAAATTCATGATCAAAAATGCTACCTGAGAGGAGATGGAGGAAATTGCAGACTTTGGTATTGCTGCAAAATAGAGAAGGAGGCCATCATTAGCGACTAAACAAAATGATACATCTTATCAAATATCTCTAGGAATCGTTATGCTGTGCTTGACTGCAAGAATTCATCTTATACTATCCAGAAGCCTCTCCCCTCATTGTCATCCTGCTTCTCATATTACGAGACGAACTCATTCGCAGCGGCTCTTAGGGATTGCTTTCTCAAGACTTTCTCATACGCCGATAGATATACACTCCTGAGGCTCTGAAGCAGGTGCGGGGTTGTGAAAGTACAGGTTTGTGGGGAGCTGACGAAAATTTGGAAAAGAAACAGTGGCCGAAGACTGTCCGCGTGAGGGAATTCCGATTCTGCATTAGGAATTCTCAAATGAGAGGATGATTCGTTCTTAACTTATTGGGTATTTCCATCAATGGATCTCAGATTGAAAACATAATGATTATTATTTGACAGTATCTGTACTTCGAGTGGTACCTTCGTCACTTTCACCTCCTCTGTATACAAAATGCAGTCCATGAAAAATTTCCTGGCGACACACCCAGCAAGTCTTCCATTTATTATTGGTGGACTTTTCTTGCTCTTGACTATTGGAATCTACGGGCTGCTTAAAGTTGGAAGATGGGACACTCGCCTTCAACCTAGTCCGCCTACAATCCCAGTGCTCGGGAATCTTCTCCAAATTCCACTTTATCGGACTTCACAAGAAGTAAGATTTGAGATTGTCTAAACATTACTACATGTTTTAATTTTCTCGATACTAATTGCAAAGAGGATAAAAGAATGGAGTGAGGAGTATGGCGGCATCTTTTCCTTGAAGCTGGGACCTAGAAC
Source organism: Cairneyella variabilis (assembly GCA_001625345.1). Taxonomy (NCBI): domain Eukaryota; kingdom Fungi; phylum Ascomycota; class Leotiomycetes; order Helotiales; genus Cairneyella; species Cairneyella variabilis. Next base: position 6,115 of record AYLM01000617.1, read on the forward strand.
AATGATCTTACTCTCTGACAGGAAAGCAATCCATGAACTGGTTGACAAGCGAGGTACAATATACTCAGAATGACCGAGGAACTACGTTGCATCATTTATTACCCGCGGTGATAGCTTTGCGTTCATGAACAGTACTCCCCTTTGGAGATTACAAAGAAAAGTGGCAGCATATAATCTATCCGTGAGCCCCCACAACATCTTCATCTCTAAAGGCTGACGAATACTTGCAGCCTCGAAATCTGGATTTATAAGATCAGCTACATCCAAGATGCAGAGTAAGTCTTCTCTTCTTATGGTGTTTGAACACAGTTGCTAAAGCCTATCAGTCTATGATCATGTTGTCTGAATTGGCCAAGGAGCCTGAGGAGTTTTATGAGTCGATCCGGAGGACAACGGCTTCAGTTGCAAAGAGAGTGGTGTGGGGCCATCGTGCACAAGATATGAAAGACTTCTGGGGTTGGGTAATTACTCTATTTGATTAAACTGTAGAGCTAGTGCTAATCTTGAGGTTTAGGGTGTGTATAAAGCACTTGATCAGGTAACCTTGACAATCTTCGCTTAAGAGAGAGACATTAATTATTCATAGTACTCATATGCTCTGGAGTCAGGTGCCAACCCACCAGTAGACGAGTTTCCATGACTGCGATGCATTCCTGACAGTATCGCGGGATGGAAACGACGAACAAAGCAGTCACATACTGGGATGGATGCTGTTTGGTCTGAAGCGAGACGGCAAGTGGACGAGAGACGCGCCAAAGGAATCAAGTGAAATTGCATTGTCGACAAGCTTCTTGATGGAGAGAAGGAAAACAATTTCAGGTTGACTCCAAACCAGTTGAATCATTTTCTCGGTGTTTTGGTTGAAGGAGGCGCCAAGACAACTGCATCGTCAGTTACGTCGATACTGTATCTCTCGAAACACCCTGAATTTCAAGTCAAAGCGTGAAAGGAAATTGATCAAGTGTGTGGTCCTGAAAGGTAAGAAACTTTTCCTCTGGAACTTCTCCAGACTGGGCTGATCTGAAGATCAGAATCCCGATGTGGTCAGACTTCGACAAATTTGCCATCCATCAATTGCTTGATCAAGGAGGTTATGAGAGTGCACCAAGTGTAAGTCATAACTAAGCAGTTATTTACTAAAATCTACTAAATTGGATTGTAGTCTGCCACTTGGTGTGCCTCATCGAGTGAATCAAAATGACTATTATGAAGGCATGCTCATTCCCAAGGATTCCACAGTTGTTATTGCCGCGCGGGCCATGAATTACAGCAAAAACTCGGACTACGATGGCCCCAACAGTTATAATCCTGATCGGTTCTTGTCCTATCCCAAATTAGCCAATGATTATGCGGGAAGTCCGAATTTCATGGATCGAGATAAGTTCGCCTACCACTGTATGCCGATGTTTGCTAATACTTCCTTACATCACTATGGGTACAGAGCTGGTCGATGCATCTGCCCTAGAATTCACTTAGCAGAGAAAACACGGTGGCGACTGACAGCACGAATCTTATGGGCATTTGAGCTTGAGCAAGCCAAAGATCCTGAGACTGGTAAAGTAATCGAACTACCGGGAAGGGTTGAATCATTGCCCACATCCATTTAAGGCCGTCTTTCGGCCAGGGAGCAAAGAGCACCTTGCCACCATTGAAAGGGAAGCTGAAAATGCCAGGGGGTTGTGTCGGCTTTTGACTGAGAGATTTGATATTGCCCTTCGTAGCACTTAGGGATACCATAAGATGGGGCTGGTGAAGCAGGGCGGCCAATCAGTCGAGGTCGGCCTTTTCGTCTGTAAAATTTGTCCCTCTACTTGTTCCAAGCTCTTGAGTGTAACAAAAATATTTGACTTCTAAGCTCGTTTGAGGTTGTCGACTTTATTCCGATTTGTACTCGCAACAGTGGGTATCAGGATTCTCGCGCACCCCCTCAAATTAGCCGAAAACACACTAAAAACCACTTACTTTGCACATCTATAGAAAAGCGTTCCTTAATTATTTTACTTAAATATAAAGTTCTACATAGACATAAATCTAAACTCTAGGTTTTATTAATTATAATAATTAGAAAGCTTTACTTCTGACATTATCCAAGAATAAGATTCTATATTATTAATTTATTAGCGATATTAGAATTCTTAAATAGCTTTTAACTTTTTACATTTCAAGATAAGCTTTGCATATAAAATTTATGCTAAAGATCTAATTAATCTCGTACTGTCAATATTAAGTGCTTTTATGATATAAATTCGTAGAGTTATAAGGCCGTGAAGTGAGCGATTTTAGGTGAGATTTTGATGATTTTGGCCCGTGCGCGGATAATCCTGACGCCCACTGTTGCTCGCGAACACGTGAGATGACGGAACAGTGCTCGGAATTAGCGAGCGGCCCCTGAAAATAGCTCGGCGATTTCCTATTTCGGCGACCATCTCGTAGCGTGCGTAGCACAATGTCCCTACGAATTATTAGTGATTTCAGTGCAGCGACTTTGCAGCATTTTGAGCAGAGTTTCAGCCTTGCGAACTTAACCTCAAGCTGCAACATTGTGATATCCTTTTTGAGGAGTGGCTTCGCAGACCAGATCAAACGAGAACAGGAAAGTGGTATATATTTCATTGCTTCGCTCTGTTAGTTTTCTCCTTCTTCCAACTCAGTAAACACAATTCAAACAGCTTCACTCATCACAATCAATTCATTTTATTCGGTCAACCTTTCGGAACTTTACAAAATGGGCAAACTCGCAGATCTCCTATCAGCTGGCGTTGGTCTTGCAATGGAAGCAGCCTCCAGCAAGAACCAAACGCCAACCCAAACCCGAGAACTGTCGGCTGAAAACAATTATGGCGACTCAGATCAAAGCAATCAACAATATCAACAATACGAAAATGCCAACCCAGCACTTTCCTACTTCCCATCCTCGATTCCATCACAACTTCCACTCCCGGTAATCATTCCCCAGCGCAGACCAAAGAACATGGCCCGCGGTTGGGCGAGAGCATATGCACCAGAATTAGGAAGAGTTGGAATCGATCAGACAAGGTTTCTCTCTTTTATTGATGGGTTCAATGACGCTGGCAAGGCCTCGCCATACCTGGATGTCATCAACGTGGCAGCACTTGCCGTCGGCTTTGTGCCTACCGTCACAACGACAGTCATTGGCTTTGTCGTCCCAGTTGCTGTGCAAGTAGCGAAAGGCGCTCAGACGAAACATCAGTAAGTCCCATATCCAAAACAAACACAGGTATCTAACTTATTTCCTAGGACGAAGTCCTACCTCGCCAAAATGAACGACGAGCTCTTCATTCCCCACGGCTTATACGCCATGATCATGACATTCAAGCCCGAAACCCAGACCCAAGTCCTCAACGTGAACACCACAGCCGCAGCGCCCTCCCCTCCTATCTACAACCCTAGTTCCTCAAATCTCAACAGTGCTTTGCAATCACAACCAACGTTCACACTTCCAGATTCCGCGCCCTTGATATTCATCCCCAAAGAGCCCGCGGACCCAGACCGGAACAGCTTTCTCAAAAGCAAAGATTTTATTTCCGATTACGCAGATCGCCGTGCCCAAGCAAAATTCTCTATGCAGAATCCGGACCAGCTGGCTGCGCAACCAGTGTTCAAGAGTAGATTCGCGGATCCGAGAAATTCGCCAGCGGGTGACCAGGGGTTGAGAGGTTTGATTGGCGGTGCGACTGGGCGACCCAGAGAGAGGTCCAGAAGTCGGGAGAAAAAGGAGAGACGTAGAGAGAGGAAAGAAAGAGATAAAAATCCAGGGTTGATTGGAGGTATTGTTAACCTAGCTGCAAACGCTGCTGCGAGCTCGGCTCGTGGACGTGGGGTCGAGTTCGGGGGGGATGGGTTTCGCTCGAACTCTGACGTTGGGAGGAGTTTTGGGAGGAGTGTTTCGGGCGGTGTGGATAGTGGGAAGGGGTTGATCAGTGGGCTGAAGGATAAAGTTATGCAAAAGGTGTGTCTCGTCTTTTTGCTCAGCGGCTTGTGAGACGATGACTGACAAGATACAGGATGTTCTGTACCTGATGATTGTTAATAATCCGACATCACCGATGCCAACCGCAGAAGGCCCGGCTCCTCAGCGATACCAAGGGTATGAAGGGCAAGGGTACACCGTGAATGAACAATATCAAAGATCTTTTGAAGGCCAAGAAGAGGATCAGGCAGGATATGACGAGAGCAGAATAGATGATGAAGACTACTTCAAGAATGCGCAATACCGACAGTATGAAGAGCCTGAGGAGCTGCCGCCTCCATATGTTGGTCAAAGAAGAAATCCTTACATGGAAGGGGGATACGAGAAGAAGAATTGAGTTAAACGCTGTCATATAGCATTTCGGGAGTTTAGTTTGGTATAAATAGACGTCTTGGGCTCTCTTGCGTAAAATGATCATATACTTACATGGTTCGGACCATTCATAACTTTGATCCATCCCCTACAAGCTCAGCAATTAACACACCTTCGCCGACATCATCCCCTTCCTCACCCTCATAAATCCAACATACTCTCCCTCCTTTATTCGCCCTAATCTCCAACTCCATCTTCATCTGCCTAACCACAGCCACGCACTCTCCTTTCTTGATCTCATCACCTTCCTCAACTAGCAATTCCATCAACTTGCCTGCGAAGGGGACTATGACGTGGTTTTGGTTTCCGGGGTCGCCGCGACGATGCGTGACGGTACTAGCGAGTGAGCCAAATGAGGCGGTGGTTGATGCGAGTGTTAGTCTGTAAGGAGTTGGTGCTGGGACTGAGGGCGTAGTATATAGAATTGAGGCTGTGAGAGAGGAGGGAAATTCGTTGCGGAGGACGCGGGTCAGTTGCAGGTGAGAGGGTGTTAGGTCAGATTTGGCGTCATTTTCCGGCGTGAGAGATATTGACCATGCGTCGCCTTTGCGGAAGAGAACATTTGAGGCAGCGGCTACTGACGTGTTTGATGATCTGGGTGCGGGAACAGCTGAGTTTTTGGGTAACGATGAGGAGATATTCTTTCCGAAATCGAGGAGAGAAGGCAGATTAGCTTCAAGCCACTGTGTGTCGCATTCTTGAGCAAGGAATGCTTCACTTGCTACGATACAGCGAAGTGCATCGAGGCTTGTCTTGACGCCTTCGATATAGGTGTCTGCCAAAGCTCTTCTGGATTTTTTGACAACATCTTCCCATGTTGGCGCTGTGATGATGATCTTTACAATCAAGCTGTCAAAATCCGTTCCGATAACGGTCGCTTGTGAAGGCAGTAAGTGAGTGTCTACTCTCACCCCATTTCCGGATGGGAAGCGAAACGATTTTATTTTGCCAACACTCAAGGACCAGTTATGTGACACATCTTCAGCAGTGACTCGAAGCTGGAGTGAGTGAAGAGGTGGCGGGGTTTCCGGATCTAGTGAGAGATTTGAGATTGAAAGCGAAGATATACATTCCCCTTGTGCGACTTGAAGTTGAATTTTGACGAGATCAATGACCATGCATATTGACTCGGTGATAGTGTGCTCGACTTGGAGTCTTGGGTTTACCTCCAAGAAGTAGAATTCTGGCGGTGATGGCCTGACCAGGAATTCGAAAGTTCCAAGTGACGAGTATTTTACCTTCCATTCGTCAGCAACAGGTCAAGGAAGACCCAAGTTACCATACTCACTTCCCTCGCCATCCTCAACGCAGCCTCAATAACCTCACCCGCCAACTTCCTATCTTTTATCGAACTCGGCGCGAACTCCACAACCTTCTGAAACCTCCTCTGAATACTGCACTCTCTCTCCCACAGATGTCTCACATTACCTTTCCCATCCCCAACAATCTGCACCTCAACATGTCGATACCCATCTATCGCCGCTTTCTCAGCGAATGCTTTTCCACTAGGGCTTTCTTGCAGCGCTCTCTTCGCCAACGAAGCGAGATCTTCCTCTTTCCTCACAATCCTAATTCCTCGACCACCGCCCCCATCTACGGCTTTGATAATAATCGGGTAGCCGACTGAGGAAGCGAATCTTTGAAGCTCTGCAACGTCGCTTGTTGGCGTCTTCAAAGCTGGTAAGACAGGCACCTGGCATTCTTCAGCCAGGTGCCGAGCTTGCAGTTTGTCTCCTGTTCTTGACAGTATCTCAGGTCCAGGACCAATGACAAGTGCTCTAGCTTCCTTCCACATCCGCTCAGAAAATTCCGCTGATTCCGAGAGAAAACCGTAGCCGGGGTGAATGGTGTCTATTTTGTGCTTCTTCACAATGGAAATAAGTTCTGAGATATCCATATAGGAAGCCGGTGATGAGAGCTGGATGGCATGATGAGAGCCGAATGTGTGAGATGTGTCGTTCGTAGTGTATATTGAGTATGTTTCAATTTCTAGTTCTCGGGCCGAGGATATGATACGTGTGGCAATTTCCCCTCTAGGAAATGTTCAGTGGGTTGACGGGTTTTGGAGCTGAGATGCCAAGCTTACCGATTTGCTACTAGGAGACGCTTTATGGGAGGTTGATGAGCAGCCATGTCTATGGGTGATGGAGGCTTAAAATGGACAAGAATCTATGTCTACAGAAAAGAGTCTATCAAGAGCATTAAACGGCCGTTCGAAAGAAACCAGGAATGTATAAACCTGCCATGAGAGCCTGGCGTTGGAACCCTGTCAGCGTCCCTGACCCCGCCAAAACGCGGGGGTAAGAGCCGAGCCGAGGCTACCGACCTCGACAACCTCACTGGAGCTTCAATATCTTGTCAAGATGTTTTCAGTGCTTACTTTCCCTGTGTTTACTCCCATTACCGTTTCCATCCATTCTGACATCGAAAATGGATGACAACGACAACCCGAAGCCCCCAAGCAGCTCCCCCAACGACCGCTTATCCCAAGTTGCCAACCACATCGCTCCCAAGAAACGCCGCGCATTCAAAGCGAAAGATGAGCTCCCCGCAGATTATTCTGACATTTTGGGACAACTCGACTGCCTCCGCACCATAGCCCGAACCCCAGATACCAAAAACAAAGGCTACGTGCGGCAAAAACAAGCCGGGAAACTATGGGTGCGGGAACGGGTCCTGCAATTACTCGACGAAGGCAGTTTCCACGAAGTGGGTTCCGTGTCCGGGACCGTTGTGTGGAAAAAGATGGATGGCGTGAAAGAAGAGCCCGTTTCATATACACCGAGTAACAATGTGCAAGGTTTTGGGACATTGAGGGGAAGGAAGGTCGTGTTTACCGCGGACGATTTTTCGATACGAGCGGGACACGCGGATGGCGCGTTGATGGAGAAAACGATATATATGGAGAAACTGGCTATTGCGCTCAAACTGCCGATTATTAAATTAGTGGATGGAAGTTCCGGGGGAGGGTCGGTGACGACGATTAGGACGGCAGGGTTCTCGTATATACCGCCAATGCCTAGCTTTACGCATGTGACGCAGCAGTTGAATATGGGGATCCCAAATTTGGGTGCGGTGTTGGGGCCCGCGATTGGGTTGGGAGCGGCGAGAGTGGTGGCGTGTCATTTTTCTGTGATGGCGGCGGATGTTGGGGCACTATTTAATGCGGGGCCTAAGGTGGTTGCTGGTATGTTGTGTTCTTGTACTCACGGGGGGACGAGGGAGCTGATTTGAGATAGGAGCTACGTTTGAAGAAGGGCTCAGTTTCACGGATCTTGGAGGGCCGAGTATGCATTGTACGAATGGGACGATCGATAATCTTGCTGCTAATGAGCAGGAATGCTTTGAGCAGTTACAGACGGTGTTGAGCTATCTCCCAAATTGTGGGAGCTCATTACCTCCAGTAAATCCTTCCGAGGACCCTCCTGATAGATATTGTGACGAACTGAGAACGATCATACCGAGGAGAAAAGCGCGAATGTACGACCCGAGGAAGATCATCACTACGGTGGTTGATTCCGGCAGCTGGTTTGAGATTGGAGCGTTATGGGGAACTACATCAATTGTTGGGCTGGCTCGACTAGCTGGACGACCTGTTGGAATTGTATCACTGAATTGCGAAGTCAATGCTGGAGCGTTGGATGCAGCTGGAAGTCAGAAGATCACGAGACACCTCAAGTTCTGTGATATCTTCAACATTCCTATCGTTCAATTCGTTGATGTACCGGGTTATGCTATTGGCACGATCGCGGAACGAACGGCTACCATGAGACATGGTGTGGCTCTGGCAACAACTTATTACTCCACAACGATGCCAGTATTCAGCGTGGTGACTCGACGAGTGTATGGTGTTGCAGGTGGCATCATGCTAGACTGCAGAGATCCACGGATGAGAGTTGCGTGGCCTTCAGGTGAATGGGGGTCTCTTCCACTGGATGGCGGAATCGAAGTCGGGCATGCAGCAGAGTTGAAAGCTATCAAAGACGATGGAGAGAGGGCAGCCAGATATAAAGAGTTGGAAGAGGAGTACACTCGGCTTATGAATCCCGTGCGGACAGCGAATGCTTTCGGGGTCGAGGAGATTATTGATCCTGCCGTCACGAGACAAGTGGTGGCTGAATGGGTGAGGCATGTTTATGAGGAGCTTCTGCCTGTGAGATTACTGGATCGAGCGAATGGGAAGATAAATCCAATGTTCTACTGAGACTCCCGTCGAAACAGCTTGACGAAGGGCGATCCGAGTTTGAACAAGAGAGCTTCCAAATAGTTTCTGAGCAGGAGCCGAGAAGGACTATTACTTCACATTATGACTTTCACCAGTTACGGATAGCCTCCAGGTAAAGCAAGCAGCCAGAGAAACTTGGAACACCTCACGTGTCAATCAGATGCCGACTCGTTCGGCACTGAGAGAAGACTGATTCTTTGGGTCCTGAAGTCTGTTTCTAGCTACCAATTTACAGGAACTGGGGATGATATGATATGATTCGAAGCAAGCGGTCAGTGAAAGCCAGGACTGATGGAAGCATCTTGACGTGTGTCCAAGGAGGATTACTAGTCGAGGGATCCTGGATTGAGTTGACGAGAGGATCGGCACTGACCTCACTCAAGGTTCGTTCTCATGAGAACAGAATCGAGACCCCAGAATTGAGAGTAAAAATAGAACATGCAACATGAACACATGTTTGTTCCACCAATAATAGCATGAATTTTATCAATTGCCAACTTTTTTGATCTCTTCTAAATGCAACAGTGCCTGTAGGGCAAAATCTACGTCATCTTCCTAGAAGCGAAGCCAAGGATACGCGTGCATTCCAAGTCCCAGCGCCTATCGACCACCACTTTATCTTCCATTACATCTCTCCCAAACACCTCTCACAAAAACAAACATCACACGAGCGATCAAATATAACATCTCACTCAATCTGCAACCTTCAATTACATACTTCGCACCTTCATCACATCTATACAGTCAAAATGGGCATGGTTTCAGCGATCTTCTTGGTGCTCATCACCATTCTTCGTGAGCCTTGTCGCCTAGCCGCCAACGATTGAGGCAGTACTGATAATGAGTAGTGCCACCTGTCGGCGTGTTCATGGTCTCTGGATGCGGAGCTGATCTCTTGATCAACATTTGTTTGACAGTTCTTGGGTAAGTTCTCTTTCTGCTAATCTTTCAGACTCCCTCGCGGCTGCATTTAGCCGCAAGAGATTTTCGAAGGCCCAAATACTGACAATGCCGCAGATACATCCCTGGCCACATCCACGCCTTCTATATCGAGTACGTTTACTACAACCGCCGCGAACAAGCTAGAGAGGGACGCTTCACCGCCGCGCGCGCACCCGGCATCTACAGCGAGAGAGTACAGAGCGGAGGACAGGGCTACGGTACGATTGCCCAGACTGTCAACTAAGACGTAACATGTGCCTGAGAGGGATGGCAGCATGAATACGGCGGCGACGGAGCGCATAATGAGTTACGGCCGCCAGGTTGAGCTTCGGCATGGAGGATAATAGCACAGGATAGGATACCAAATTTGCAACTGCGAGTCGATTCATGATGTCTGGATGAGTGTTCTAGGTCGATAAGCAGTTCTTTTCCTTTTCGTTTTGGCTGCGAGTGGGGCTGGGATGCGAGACATGCGTTGTGTTTGATAGGATTTCGACAATTAGCGACGGCAACAGAGTTTCGAGGTAAAATACAGAAGATGTCTACAAGGCAGCTCTTAAACATGACCCTACCGTAATTCTATCATATTGTGAGGTGAAGCATGTGACAGTTGAGGAGATGTCAGTTCAGCCTTAAAGTGCCAGACCCCCCACATCGAGCTAGCGCCTGAGCTCCCAAGGCTGAGCGAGGCGAGACGTGTTAAAGTCAAAGTCCAGATATCGGATTCGCGACAACATCAATGAACAGATCTCACGACTCCCTGCCGCTCTTTTAAACCGTCAATTCCTCTCACCCTCTCGAGCTCATGAGATAGTAGCTCATTATCTGGAAAGAAGTGGATTTAGGAGGAGAGACCAGCCAAAATGCACTCCACCATCGTCCGCGCCCAAAATGTCTTCGGCTTCTTCACGACTGTTGCGTTCGTTGTCGCTGCGATGATTGCAGCTTCTGATATGATATCGCCGAGGACGCCGAAAGCAACTGTGTCTATGAAGGATGTTCAGGTGTATGCTACCCAATTTTCCAAGTTCATCAGGCCTCCCCCCAGCAAAATCCCTCGTGCCCGAATCTCCCTTCTCAGACCCTCTCCTTCTTTCTCTTTTCCTTCCTTCACCCCATCCTAGCAATAGCTAATCTGACCCTAGCGTCCGCGGCCGTCCCCACTACTACTCAACGAAGAAAGAAGAATACGCTGTAATTCGATTTTCCCTCTCCGCCGACTTCTCCTCCCTCTTCACCTGGAACACCAAGCAACTATTCGTCTATGTATCCGCATCATGGCCTAATTCCACTTCATCCGAGCTGACAAACGAGGCTGTGATCTGGGATACCATTATCACGAATCCGTCTGCGGATCATCTGCAGAATATTGGCCCGGCGGCGATGAAGAAGTTAGTTAAAAGCAGTAAGGGGAAGAGTATTGATCCTAGCCGGTATGTTGTCGCTGTCCTTCCACTGCTCCTCTTCATAAAGACTGTGGACATTGCTGACAGGAGTGAAATTTAGGGGCAAACTCGAACTCAAGAACCAAAAAGCCAAATACCAAATCACCGCGCCGACGGGCAAACTCGCAGAAACAGACAACGTGGTCCTGAAAGTACATTATAATGTTCAGCCATGGGTCGGGATCCTGACCTGGACGCCGCAGATGGATCTGGGCGGATGGAAGATGATAAAGGGCGGCGTTAGCAGGACGTTTAGATTGCCGGCCTTGAAGGCTAAGAAGGAGGACGGTGCGAAGAAGGCTGCTTCCTGATCGGAGTGAGGGTTGTATGCTTTGCGATTTGAGAAAACGGAGCATTTCTCAGAGAAAAAGGGTGACTATGCATGGAGTTCTGATATTGAGGGGAATGGTAATACCCGTTCTTGTTGGACGTTCTGACTCATCGCGTTATTTTGCCTCGCAGTTTTCCGCTTGATATGTTGATTTTAACGTACTATCACTGTTTCCCTCGAGAATTATGGCCATAAAGGGTTCTCATCCCTTTGATTAATTCAGTTTTCTGCCACTCCGTACCTAAAGATCAATTTCGCGAGTTCAAGCTATTCTTTTTGGGTCACCTGCCATCTACTGCGGTTCGAAGTATTTTGCCATTGATATTTCCAACTTTTCTGTAAGCTCACAGCAAGCGGGCGTGCGAGGCTTGATCTAGAGCACTTCGACGAGCTTGGAATTACTTTTCTAAGATATCTACGGTACCTAAAGTACGCGGGTAGCATCGAAGAACCTAAGTAGTGGGAAAACCCAAGACATCCAGGATGCCGGACGCACGCCGATTTTGAAAGTTTGTCATGCACTATTATCATCAGAGGTTCATGTGTATTAAAATATTACCGACGGATCGCAGGGTGATTAAGATCCTAACTAAGATGCTCATGATCCTTGGAGCATCCTTATGACCCCAACATGCTCAGATAGCTGGTTAATTTCGCTAAAGACCAGCATTAAGACCGTCTTCTGTTAACGGTATAGAGTGGAAAAGTTGATTCCAAGAATCTAAGCATCTCAAAGGGAATCGTCAAGACCTGAACAACTTCAAAGAGGTGGGGTACTCTTAAGGGAGTGAAGGTTGCAAATGTCAGTACTGTAGAAGCCATCAGCTAGATTGCAGCTAGGATTGGAGACTTGGAGATCACCCCTGTGTAGCTGTGTGCTGACTTTGTCTCTTACGCTCTCTTGCCTTTGCACTATCTTGCCTAACTGGTGGTCGAGGGAAACGACCGCGAAATTTGAAATGGGGGTTTTCCAGCATGCTTTTTTGATACTGCTCATGTCTAAGTCGCGTAGATAGGGGTAGGTTCACGCCTCGCTTAGCTATAATTCTGCCCTCGTTGCCCTTTTTGCGCTAACCGCCTGCTCCTCGGAAGTGATAGCCAAGGCTTCGGGCCAATTAGCGTGCTGGATCTTACAGAGTTTTGCACTTTCGAAATCAAGCTACGTCGTCATACCAGCAATCACCCGATTTGGAAACTCGCCTACAAATACCACGTCCTCCCAAACTCCTACCTTAACCTTCAAACAACAACAAACAACACCGCCTCGAACTCTCGACAGCACCTGAGATCCATCGCGATGGAAGCAGAAGAGCTAGAGGAGGAATATACCACAGTAATTAGCTCTCCATCCTGTATCTATGAATAACACGGCAATTGACCAAATGCAGCCCCTTCTAGACCCAGTCATTGAGGAGCTTGAAGAATACGTTGCCGATCTCACCCTTGAGCCGCTTTCCCCGCTGTCACGGGCGATCTTAGGAATTGACGACGATTTCTTTGAAGGCCAAGTGATTGAAACCCCAGCCGTATGTTTACCGCCCCGTAAGTTCACTTTGAGCTAGATTCTAATATATGTATTTAGCCCTCAAGCTTCACCAAAGATCAACTCCGACGCTTCCTCAAACGCTGCCAAAAGATAAACAAGAGGGAGGGTCAGCAAGAGAGGGCTCAGGCTCAAGGCCTAACTCTGGCCGAGGTCCGCGCCAACGAAAGCCAGGAAAAGAAGAAGCGCAAGAGGGACAGAAAGGCTGGTAAGGATTCGGAGAAGGAGATTTCGAAGCAAAGTGAAACTGTCGCTGAGTCTCACGGCACCAAGCGAGGTGTAAAGGGGCAGAGACGCTTGATCGGTAGAAAGGAGGCGAAGGCTCTGGAGAAAGAGATGCTAGAGGACGCTAAGCTTGAGGAGACGAAGAAGTTGAGGAAGTCGAGAAAGAAGATCAGAAAGGCGAAGATGCTGGCGAAGAAGAAGCTTTGAGGACTCTTACAGACGAGAACGGCGAAAGTGGAGATCGATGAGCAGATCGGGGGTAGAAATTCTACTTGCGATGAATAAAAAGCCTTAAATTCTCGTCTGCTCTGTTCTTTTATTTGATTGTTCATCTCTGCCTCTAGCCCAAAATAAGATCTCGACGTCAAGGTCACCTGTAGAACGCGCACTTCACCTTCTACCAACTTACACAGATTCTCTGGACCACATCACATCCACCATCATGGACCCAAACACAACCCTAGAAGTATGTTTCACGCTCGAGGTCCCGGGAAAGTCTGCTCAGCTGATCAAATAAAGGTCGTCGTCCTCGATAACATGGAGCTAAACCTCAACCCCAAGCCAGAGCCCGAAGAGGACGAAAGACCAGGCGTACGTTCCTTTCAAAACTCTACAGCCTGACATCACCACCGCAGGTTGACGGCAACACCAGAGCTCGTCGGTTGGACCTCCGAAACAAAACACGGAATAGCAATGCTAAGCGAAACTTGCTCAGCGAGGAAGAAAAGAGAAAGCTGAAGAGGGCTAGGCGTAGAGAGGCGGAATTTGAAGAAGGGGGAGAAGATCCTGATTCAAGAGAGCGGGATGGCTGAAGTAAGTTCATTTCTAATCCTTTCATAATGTTAGATCCTTGTAATTTCTCCTCTAACAATGCTGTGTTAGATCGATCTACCAGAGCCCACCATCTCGAAGATATCCCGTCGTCGTGAGCTGCAGAAAATGGCACGGAAGAATAATAAGGATCTGCCACTCCGGTGCAAGCAGGAAGAAAAGAAGAAGCTGAAGAAAGCCCAAAAGAATATGATAAAGGCTTTGGCGAAGATTACGATCTGAAGGCGGATCTGATTAGGGAGGAGAGTTATGAAGGAACCACGAGCAAGTTAAAATTAAAAGAAAACTTGCCCTAAATAAAAGCCTTGAAATTTTCAGTTTTTCTGTCACACACTTTTGCATTTGTCTCAAAGTCAGACCCGCCCTCCTACATAACTTTTCGCACACCAAACAGTCTTCTATCCTCTCATACAAACGACCAGCATGGACACAAACACACCCAAGCAAGTACGTTCTCCTCTGGAAAGGCTAAATCCAAAGGAACTAATGAAACAAAGTTCGCTCCCATGGAGCTACCTCTCAGACCAAAACCCAAAGAATCCAACGCAGCCAATACAATTCAACTTCCCGACCCAAAGGTAACACTGTCCAGCATATCCGTCACTCGAGGACCTGACTCAAGATTTAAGTAGTTTTCAGGACCAAACCCACACCGAAATCTACCTCTACAAGCCAAAGAACGGGATCCCAAAGGCGAAAGAAGAGTCGGATGGAGGTCACTCGTGCAATCAGAAGGGCTAGTCGTGCGGAGGATCTCAAATTGAAGGCAGCCGGCGGTGATGAGAAGGCAAAGCTGAAGCTTGAGAAGAGAGCCCAATGGAAGATGACACAGCAGATGAAGAAGGTGACAATTTGAAGGTTGATGGCGCTGGCCAGGACATTGCTTAATCGTGAGGGGGAAGATGCATAGAGATTTTGCCTGAGGTCAATTCAGAGCCTTGATCTTTTCATATTTCTATTATTCATCTTCAAGTGGTGATCTTCGCGTTTCTCTCGAAGATAAGTCTCCATTCTTCCCAATTCCTACATCTTCTTGCACAAATCCAACACTTTCGATCTCTCAAACATCAAGCATCATCATGGACACCAGCACAAGCAACGAGGTAAGCCGGCCTTAGACGCACTTCATTGACTTGGCTGACTATATACAGATCGGTCCTAAGGAGCTAGATCGCAAGCTACAGCCCACCGACTAGAAGAAGCCTGCCGTACGTTCCCGTTAACTTTTCCATTCCGTTTTGTGTATGGGTAAGGCTGATCAAATTGCCAGTCCAACGGCGTCTCTGAGCCTTGACTTATTGAACTCCAAACCAAGAGAGAGGCGCGCAAGGTGAGAGAGAAGAGCCGTACGGCAAGACAGCTGCGGAACGTGGTGGATATGCTTGAGAGATTTTGACGATCTGATGACATTTGTGGCTGGGGAAGAAAATGACGGGATGGTGAGGGCAACATTTTGGGCAGGTAGACAATTTGCCTAGGGAGAATTTGAGACTCATATTCTTGGCAAAACACCAAAAAGGGCTTATCTCGAAATCAAGACCGCCTTCTGCGTTATCCCCAAATCACCTTTCAAGTACCCAACTCCAATCGCACGCTACATTTCAAACCTCAAACAATTTCAGCCAGAGAACGACCATCATTTTGGATGCCGATATACCCAGTAGAGTATGATTTCATCAAAGCCAGCTAATATGGTAGCTAATTAAATGAAGTTTGCTGCCATGAAACTTGATCCAAAGCCAGAGCATACCAAAGACAAGGAATCCGCCGTATGTTCCCTCTCATCTTCGCCTGAAGTTTTGGCAGCTAGTAAAGCTAATCTCAACTTCAGTTCAAGGGCCTTTCTTTCTCCCGCCTTACGGAGATCGAAAAGAAGAGAGTAGAACGCAAGGTGATCAAGGAAATTAAAATTGCCAGGAAGAAGAGGGTTAAGGAGGCAAAAAAAAAACGGCGAGGGCATTGAAGAGAGTTGAACAAGGCTTGCTCAGAATGACTTTGAACTCCGCTGGGGATGAGAAGAGAGCAGGCGATGACGATGATGGTGCGAGAATGCAGGAATAGACGGCTTTCCTGCGATCAATACGAGAATCATAATTCGCGAACCCATCAAAAGGTGCTCGACCTCGCAGGCTTCCTCTCCCTTTCTCGCTTCTTGTTGGCTCCCCTCTCCAAAACTCCCCTCAGCGACTCTCCACCTCTCAACCAATCCGCCCTGTCAGCCGCCGTCTTCCCTTCCCCGTCCTTGATCCTCGGATCCGCTCCATTTCTCAACAACATCCCCACAATCTGCTCCTTAACTTTACTCGGCACCCCGTCAATCAACCACACGCCCTCCACTGCTCTATGTAGCGCGGTACGTCCCTTCCGATCTCTGGCATCCAAGTCCGGTCCCCACTTCAGGAGTTCCTCGACTACATCAACACAATCATGGCGTGCCGCTACTTCTAGCGAGGTGCTCTTCTTGTCGTTCTTGGCATCCACAGCGGCGCCATTCTGCAGCAAGCAACGCGCGGTATGAGCATGGCCCCACCGCGAGGCTACGATGAGAGGCGTGTCGCCCGCGTGATCTCTATGATTGACATCCGCACCATAAGCGAGTAGCAAGCGCACAATATCCAGGTCTCCGGCCTGCGCTGCTTGAGCTAGCGCAGTGCTTCTGCTTTTGGGGCAGAGATCAGGATCAGCGTCCGCTTCAAGCAAGACTTGAGATGTCTTGAGATGGTGGTTGTGGACGGCAGCGAGTAGCGGCGTGGTGCCTGATGCCCAGACGTCGGGACTTGGCTTGGTCCCGTGGCGAAACTCGCGATGGCGGTGCGATGTATGAGGTGGCGGTTCTAACAAGATGTCCAAAGAACTGATGTAGCCGGCTGAGGCAGCGGCTACCAGGGCTGGCGCGCGGTTTACATCGGGGTTGTTAGAGAGTTGAGTGCGGATGGCGCTTGTGTTGCCTTCTGCGGCTGCAGTAGCCAGATCTCCAGCGGGGGTGTTGGTGGCTTTTGAAACGTATTTGGCGCCTTGCGCGATGGCGATGGGGGCTAGTTTGGCAATTATGTCTTCCATTTTGGGGTTTGTTGTTCGACTTTGTTGATTAATTTTAAGATTGCTTGTTCACAGCGGCTTTTGGCGCCTGTCGGTGCTTTATACTCGATTTGTGACATACGCCGGAGGTCATGCCACCCATATGAGGCTCGTGATAATTTCAGGGAACCGCCTAAGCACCCTATCAAACACACCAAGACGCGTTCCAGAAAAGCAATCCTGGAGACTCGTCGAAGGAGCTTGGGAATTCTGGAAACGTGGCGTAGGCGATCACCGTCACCACGTATGCAGGTGCATGCAAGTGCATGCAAGTATAGGGTGACACTCCGAAATGCAACTACACTTCGTTCTGAAGCGATATTCAACGACTTCTGAAGAAACGCCTTGAACGCGTCAAGCGAGCAGTCTCGAGGGCTCAAAGACTCTAGGTGCTGCTTTTGTTGGAATGCCTTTACAGTCTGACGCTTTTGGCGTGAGTATTTTGGTACTCTGTTCCGGTTAGGCAATTAAGCAGTTCGCTCAAAGCCTCGAGATTGAGCGTGTTGTATTCCCGTTTATGAATTGCGTAAAGCTCGACGACAATACGTCTGAAAGCTTTAATCTCTCCTTACCTTGGTTCGTCATTGTCCTAGTTCACGTCTTGCGCATCGTATTCCAAGTCAATTCACAATTTCATCGAGATCAGATCAAATACCAAATGATTTACAATTGGTTCCTTAGCGACAGGAAAAGCAAACATGCTACAGGGCCATGTCACTACCGCCACAATTTCTTCAGCTCGAGGCAACCTCCGCAAAGTCGCAAAATCTCTACTGGACATTGCCAAAACCTGCGAGTTGTCTCTGATACTATATCGATAGATAAGACCTGTAGGATCTTTCCTAAATATTGAAGCTCTCGTCGATTGCAACCCAGACGTTTTGGCACTGTATGTGATGCTCAATGGCCAAGGCACCAATCTTGTTGACACTGATTAATTAGATAGGCCACAGGGTTTCAGTCGCTCGAGACCAAGATGTCATACTCTGCCTCCATCGGTGATATTGTTCTCGTCTGCCAATTTGCATGGAGCACCTTTACGAAATTCGAGATGCTCCAGACGATTTCAAGGAGGTCGCAAGCGACTGTAAGGATATATACACTCTGCACTGAATGAAGATGCGCGGTGGCAGTACTTGGGCCGCTTATGCAGCGGAATCGCGTAGACAATAATGACCATCTAAGGTACTATGGTGTCAGCGAATGGATGTCAGAAAGGTGACTTTGATGCTAAAGACGGTGTATAACTTTCCAAACACCAGCTGGAAGGCGCAGCTGGTAAGCAGGTACGCTGTGCCATACCAGCCATATCGCTACCTGAGTTGAACTCGTCGGTGATCTGGGAACGGCGGTCGAGATGATGAGGTGGCCCTTTGAGCGTTGCAGGTCAGTTTGCTGCTTCGGTTCCTGGAGGAGCCTACTACCTTAGAGATGAGGCAGAGGCAGAGCGCTAACGCACCAGGAACACCAGGAACATGGCAACGAAGATAGATATCATCAGCAGCGCGAGCTTGAGGCCCGATGGGTAGATAATGTCGGTGTGGACTCCCTTGAGATCTTTGGCCTTGGACTCGCCATCTATGGGCGCAGGCAGCGCGATCTCTTCCTCCTCTGGCTCTTTTCCCTGCTTTTTTAACAGCATGTTGATGAGTGGCTTGAACCCCGAAACAGAAATTGACGAGATACGGGCGTTCTGTTCGATAAGAAAATGCGAAGGGACTGCCTCGAACAGCATTAGGTTTTCGTAAAAGAGAATTTGCAATGTTCAATAGGAGAAGGAAGTATACAAGAGTGAGAAGCTCATCGTATCGGGTTGCACGTGATGTCCCAAAGGGGGTAGGTTCGGATGGTCGGACGGTCGGATTCCGTTTATGGAGATGACAGGACGCTAACTTAACTGAAATGACACCAGGGGTCATGGGCTCTGGATGCTAGACGATGCCACTCGGCCGCATCTCGTAGCTCAGTGAGGTCAGTGATTTCCTGCGTTCCTGAAGCGGAGAGTACATTTTAGACCTGATAGTCTGCCATCAAGAATGGAATGCATTGAATAGAAGAAATTCTAGGGCTTATGTCGGATTGAGGCTGATTCGTGCTCTGTTTCGATTGTAGGAGAGGGAGAGGGAAGGCATACCTATGGAGTGCTCATTTCGAGACATGGCTGACTAATAAATATGAGCTTAGCGTCTTACCACACACACTCGAAATCCAGGCAGCTTCAACGCCCAATTGTACATCCTCCTCCACACTTTCAATATGTTTGCAACGTTCAACGCGAACGCAGCCATACCAGGCCCGAGCCCCAACGATGTTGCATCTCAGAAGCCGCCAGTCAAGCCGAGTCGGCGAAGAGACAAACCGCAGATGTCGTGTGGCGCATGCAGACAGAAAAAGTGAGTCTTGGCCCCAGAAGGTAGACCATGTCCGTCACGCTCACATATCCTGCAGATTGAAATGTGATCGCATGAAACCTTGTTCCAACTGCACCAGGCGCGGGCAGCCTACATCATGTGACTACATAAGGCAAGATACAACACGTGCCAGACCGGCTAGACCACAAGTCACAACGAATGTTCAAGACAGAATCCGCCACTTAGAGGAGATGGTCGTGACTCTGATGAACAGTCAAGCGGGCTTGCAGCACGGTGCATCCTCGGCAGAGAGATCATCCTCCGCAAGCACTCCCGGAGGCTCGATGCAAGACAACGGATTCACTCACTCTCCGGCGCCATCACCCGATAACCAGATAGACCCGAGTGTACCAGAAGCTTCTCTGGGGAAATTTACAAAGGCGAAAGATCAAGTGAACTTTGTGGGCAGTGATCATTGGGAGGCAATTCTTGAAGATATTGCAGAGTTGAAAATTGACTTGAAGAATACGGATACATCCGAGATGGTTGATTTCAAACCCCAGATCTTGTTCGGTGTCAATAACCATGCAACAAGGTCTGAAATTATGTCCTCGGTCCCTCCAAGGCCGATTTGTGACATGCTGCTCTCCTCCTGGTTCAACGTCATGGACATGGCTCCCAGTAAGTTCCTCATTCGCCAAAACAATTTATGGAAGAGTATTGAATCAAGTATAGTGGTCATACATGCACCAACTTTTATGAAAGAGGTGAGCTGCCTATGAATTTAAACCACTGGAACAAATTGCTAAACAGTCGCAGTATGACCAGATGTGGAAAAACCCCGACGGCACCCCACTGATGTGGTTTGGGCTCCTTTTCTCTATTCTCGGCCTTGCGTCTCACTTCTATGCTATGTCCGGAGACGATTTACACACCATGCCAGAACCATTTACCTCTATTTCGGAAATGGTCAGTCACTACCGAGATCGAACTGCACAATGTCTGGTCGAGGTGAATTACCTCAAACCTGTACGATACACAGTGGATGCTTTGTGTTTCTACCACCT
Source organism: Cairneyella variabilis (assembly GCA_001625345.1). NCBI lineage: Eukaryota > Fungi > Ascomycota > Leotiomycetes > Helotiales > Cairneyella > Cairneyella variabilis. Next base: position 26,516 of record AYLM01000617.1, read on the forward strand.
ACTGGAACTCTTACAGGCCAAAGATCCGGAGTTCGGTGCCTACGTAATCCTTGGAATTATCGTTCGGGTAGCCACGCGATTGGGTTATCATCGCGATGCAAGCCACTATCTCAGCATATCACCATTTGATGGCGAAATGCGGAGGAGAACATGGTCTATGATTTTTCAACTCGATATTGTCACTTCTTCCCTAGTTGGACTTCCAAGAATGATTAGAGAGGGAGAGACAGACACTGCTGAGCCGAAGAACTTACTCGACGCTGATTTCGATGAGGATATGACTGAGCTTCCGCACCCGCGTCCAAGCACAGATGTGACCCCAGTTTCATACGCTATATTCAAAACTCGACTTCTTCGGCAGTTTGGATTGATTGTGGATCAGATAAATTCCATCAATCCTCCTTCCTATGAGGACGTGATGCGCCTCGACTCGCAACTTACTACAACCCATGCTACACTTCCTCCGTGCCTGACCATACGGCCTCTAAGTCTCTCTCTCACCGACCATGCAGATCTGATCCTTCGAAGATATGCGCTTGAAGTGTGCTTCCAAAGGAGCCGTTGCGTGTTGCATCGAAAGTATCTCATTCCAGGGCAGTCCAACCCGCAATACCGATACTCGAGAACTGCCTCTGTGGATGGAGCAATGAAGCTTTTGGATATACAATGGATTTTGCACGAGGCTACTCAGCCTGGCGAGCAGTTATTCCGCGAACGGTGGAGAATGAGCGCTCTGATTAGTCAACCCTATGTTCTTGCTGCCATGATCCTGTGCCTTGATCTTGACTGGGATATGCGATTTGGAAAGAGCCATGAAGACGAGCTTGAAAGGATATGGCCGAGAGATACAAGACTACAGAAACTGAAGAATAGCTATGAGATCTGGTCCGGATCGAGCAGAATATCATATGTAGCGGCCAAGGCAGCAGAGACTTTGAGGGTCATTTTAAAGAGGCTTGAACCTGGCAATTTGAAAGCAGTACAGGAGAGGCCAGTTGGGGCAGCATGCTCAATGCTAGAGTCAATAATCGTTGATAATCCAGCAAATGCTCCTGGTACGTTATTTCTGAATGCATCTTTACCTTGAATGCGTTCAATTTATATACTGATTAATGTTGCAGACGTCACGCTAGCTCCACATCTCTCTACTCATAAAGATCTGCCACGTTTCGACACCTCTGAAAGCTTTGATCCCAGCACCCAATACTTTGAAGAACTGTCAACAACAGACTTGGTCTCAGGTATGATAGACACGGAAATAAATTTCGACTGGGTGAGCTCTCATTCCTCAAAACCTATATCCGTTCTGACTAGTTGTAAAAGGGACTATGGGATAGCCATTTCCAGACGATGTCAACGAATGCCATGCCAACTGGCCTGCAAGACTTTGGTTCATTTCCATTTCAGTGATAGATTGCTCAAGAGTAGCTTTGACCGAGCTCTTTACAACTTGCATGCACGACCTTGTTCTCCTCATCCGTTGCTTCTTCGTCGCAAACTAAAAGCCGAACGGAATAAAATGGTCTCCTTGCTGTTCCTTAATCATATCACCCATGATTTGGGCAAGTGCAAACACAGGATGACTCAAATTCCATCCCAGCCTCTCGAAATCATATTGCGCGTACCCCATACATGACATCCATCTCTCCATCTTCGGCATCCAGCTCCCTGGCTACGCTACACTTCCTGGTCAACAGTTCCTTGGAGCTCAGCTTCCCCTTCCAGCACCACTCACATCGACCAACGCAATGGTCGACCAGATACAGTGCCTCGAGGCCATTCTAGACGCAACTACACAAATTGGCGACTTCTGCGATGATTGCAGCATCGAGTTGCCAAGGGGACCACAACTCTGAAATGCCGATGGCCACACGCCGATCAGCCCAGAGACGCCGTCTCCTCAGACCACTTGCCGTCAAGAACGCTAGAGATGTTGTTTGGATGAGCTTCACCAGCGAGTAAGTCCTGAGCAGAGTTTGGATCGTGTTGCAGGAACCAAATCGCAGGCGAAGAACGTCGCTGGTTTACTTAAATCATGCTAAAAGGATATCTCACTCACTATTCCATAGATGTCAACGCCATTATGCCTCATGAGGACTTTCTCATCGGCTGCATGGGCAAAGCCACCCGGCCCATTTGGGTCAAACATGCTCGTAAGCTTGTACTGCTGCTGGGGAGGAAGCATTGAAGGTTGCTCCTTGAATATGAGAATTTTATGAATGTGCAATGCACTTCCGATGATTTTGAAGTCATTATCTGCGCTAGTGTTAGAAATGTTGAATTGTGCACTAAGAGCGGAGTACTCACCAGTGAAGCTGTTCAGATCTACCCCATAGACTTCCCCAACAAATTTGACATTACTCTTATCTTTTGTGTGCACAACTTGAATGATTCAAATTGAAGTCTTATTCTCAACAGAGTGAGGCAGAGTCCGGGGCCTTCCTTTGGCGGCGAGGGAGATGAGACTGTGTTAGAAGCGCATTTAATGCAGGACCCCGCATTGCTAATGAGAACAACCAGATCACTATTCTCACGTGCATGAATATTTCGCCAATTCGGTGATCTTGTGTGGCGTCTTGCAGAGGAGTGCTGCCAAGGCTGGAAAGATATTGCTCTCTTGGCCGAGTTCGAAAGGTGGAGGGGTGGATCTGCGAAATAATCCGCACGAAAACATAGACGAGATACTGGCGTAGAAACCAAATATTCAGAGAATAGCAAAATTGTTCTGATAGCAGCGGAGTTAGGAGCTCGCCGGGGGTGCGAAATTCGTGGTTCACGACGGGGTCCGAAATTTCAGTCTAATGAGATAGCGGATTGCTTCCAGTAGCCAAATCAGTCCCCCACTAGAGTCACGATACTGACTTTTGAGTTTTAGATCCTGAAAATTGTTGAAACTCTCTTCCCATAGACTCAGAGGCTTTCGACATGCCTCAAATCCGCTCTTCCTCCTTCGTGGTAAGTCCCCACCCCCCCTTTTGGGCCACCCATTTACACCAAAAATCGCGATTTTGG
>AYLM01000618.1:0-22775 GCA_001625345.1 Cairneyella variabilis
CCACCCTCTCCCCCACCCACCGGCAGATGCGCTCTGCATCTGCCTGTCTTACGATCCTTTTCTCCATGGCGTCGTTGAGAACCTGAACGGCATGAGAAGGTCTCCCTCTACAGCCTAGCTTCGTAGGTGTATAGAGACGCTCGTTTGCATTGTGAGAGTAGGTATAGAACGTCTGTGGGCTGCCCATTTATTGCTCAACTACATATAATATCCTAGGACGGTTCACACCGTATTGGTTCGGCTTCGACGTTAGGTGTGAATATGCAATCTGGATTTGATCCAGGGTAGGAAAGCTGCTATCCTCTCGGATATATCTCTTGTCAGGTAGGGTGAGGCACGTGTAGGCCACGCGGTATGCTATCTTATAGTCCTTGAAACACTAGCGACAGCTGACGGGCAACCCGAATGCATCAAATGGGTTAAAGGATACAGTACTCAGTCTCCCTTATATAACCGGCTATGCCTTGCAGGATTACTCGAGCGAAACCCCTAGCCAAGCAGTCTAGCTCTTGCGTTTCCTCCTACTAACCAATATGTAGTCTCCTCTTCACCTGCCTTTACCACTCCGTCCCTATACCTTTGTATATATATCCGCTGAAGCTCGTCCCTTCATGTTTCCTCAACGCCTGTTCCTCTGTGTAGCCAGCTATCCACCAGTTATCCGCCATATAACTTGTCGCACAAGCCATACCAGCTCTCTTAAGCTGTGACTTAGGCACAACCTTCCTGCTTATTCAAGCTCTTATCAGGCTCTTATAGACCCTATAGGTTGTAGATAGTATAACACTCTATATCTGACAGCAAACACTATATTAACAGGCCTTGAACAGCCTTCCTTTAACGACGCACTATCGTTGAGGCCTTAACGATATGTTAACCCCCTTTTGGTAGGGATATACGAAGGTATATATTGGAGGTATTTCGCTAACAGGCTTTCTGGGTGACTTGTTCGACATGTCGTTCAAATGCCCTCGTGTTGAAAATTCTGCACACATACTAGTGGTGCCATATCTGACGCCTAAGCTATGGCTCTACTGATTCGGATGGTGTATGCCATTCAAAGGTCTCGATTCTGAGTTCAAGTAGTTGTCAGTCGGGTGGTTTTCATACCCATTTTGCTGGTAGTCCTCTGTTCGCTGAGGCCACGTCGTCCCTTCGCATTCACCCACACCGGGGTGGCATGACCACAACCACTATCAACGACCCAGCTGTCCTCTCCTGGCTCCATTCAATTTACAGAGAGATGAATAGGTTCGCGGCCCGCGCCACGTGGAGGCGGGGGACATCGCGGTCCTCTGTGATGTGGGGGTCACACATCAAAAGTGGCTGACATCAGCTAAAATTGGCGCTAAGCACAAAGATGTATTGACACTAACGCTATTATAGCTAGATGTCCTTGTCTAACGTCTGCTGACTTGGAGTTAATAGAGATGCCATGGACAATGACTCCGTAGGTTGGCATAATGAGCTCAGCATATTCTCCCAGACCTCTAATCCAGCGTTTGTTCTCTTTGAGCTTTGTAGCTTCTATAGTAGTGCCAGTAAAGATTTGTATATCACCGCCCTTAAGTTGATGTGCAGCGACCACTTTAACTTGTTTGGTAGCTGTGTTGTCACGAATTGACGTCTCTATTTGGTGTCTTATCCTAGTAGCAGAGAGTGCCCGGAATGGCTGAGCAACTCCATAATCTTTAAGCTTGACTGTTATTACTCGGTCTTTATATGCTGTGACTGTTGGTTAAGTCTTGGTAGAGCGTATGCCTTATGGAGCTGGCGGAGGTGGGAGAGAGGAGCCTTTAGCCTGTGCTGCTATCTGTGCCAAAGATAGAGTTGTAGCTCTACCTCCGCTGAAGTTGACTGCGCTCAGCGGGCTAGTACTCAATCTTATGGAACTCTTAATGACTGTGATATCTCTCTAGGCATTATGTGAACACTTAGCGGCATCTTGAATCTACTAGAGAATCTCGCTTATAGCAGGCTACTGGAGCACCTTACCAATAAGCGCAACCGTGAATGCAATATATTGTTGTACTATGTTCCATGGTACCTGGTTCTGCCTATCTCTGTCTACGGCCTGCGGTTGGTTGCATGCTTCTCTAAGATACGTAGCATGCTCATTAATATGCTCTGGGCTATTGTTTACCTGCGGTCACTTAGGCGCCATTACTACGAATTAACGCGCTGAGAGCGTGTCAATTGAAGTAATTGCCTATGAGAACACAGGCCACTCAAAAGAATTACAAAATATCACACGTTTTTCAAAAATTTATTTTGAGCTGTTGGTGGTTTTTTCCTCTTCCAGGATAATCCTTAATTTTGAGAATTCTCTTAGGAGAAAAATTGGAGGCCCCTCCAAAGTCTTGGCTCTTCCAACACTCAACACCCCATGCAGGAATCGACTCGGCCCCTGAACAAAGATATGTTTTAGTGCATTTCGCATGGAATTTCATACCATAACTACCACATCCACATCAGCGTAAGGATCAGACCCGATGCGAAGGGCACAACAAACCTGAACTTCTGCAGGCTATCATCCGCGATGAGATTGAAAAGTGGAGTCAGCTGGGAGTCTAGAGCTTGAAAAAACCTGTCGTGGATAGGACCATTATCATGTTCTACAGAAGCCAAAGCATGACCGAATAAGAGTGATTGCGTGATGAACGGCAAAGGGTTCCCAATACTCGTAAATTGCCTTACTAAGGAGGGATAGTTATTTTCCCGCTGCTCGCCGACTGGAGAGTAATCTTGTACTTCTAGCAGGTAATGTGAAGCAGGAATTGCGAGCATGAAAGACTAGTAGTTACCGTATAGAACATAGCAATATCATGCAAAAAAATCAAGAAGGTAGCATGTCCCCGTATACCTAGCCATTCAATACTTTGTGGAAGATCGATTGAGACAGGTCGCGGTAAGTTTCTATCGAGCAGATAGTCACGTGATTGTTGAATGTTAGAAAATGCGTAAGGAAAGATGTCTGCATTTCTATGGAAAAATGGACTGAGTATATATAGTGATAACCCCAGTCTATGAGACCTAAGAAAACGAGTCCTAGCTAACCGAAAGGGGTAGTGCTTGCGTGGCACTAAAATAAGGGGTAAAAATACGGTTTTGGTAACGAAATATCCGACAGTTTCGCTCGGCACCAGCTTAGCATTCCAATCGCACCGTCCTTGCACAACTGAAATATACTAATATTTATTCAAGTAGAATAATTGCTCAAAAATGATGAATACCTGAAGATGAGGCCACCTGAGACCATGGCGCGGAAATATATGGAGATGCAATGGCTCATAGAATAGTGATCATGTGCGGATATCGAGGTTGTACTGCTGCGAATACAATTGCAACAATAACCCGCTTCACCTTAGCAAGCATCACGCAGCAGCTCCTTCTATGCGGCCCCGGACAAGATGGATGAAATTAACAACGTTGACATCGACGTAGATGGTAGAGGAATGTTCAACATGCGCCTCATCGCCGATCTCCGAGCTGAATTTCCCAGCGCAAGATTTGGCGCTTTTGATCGAACCGGCGCGCCTTCGAGTGCGAAGAAGGCAGTCGGGTTTGCTATGGAGGCTATGGAGGCCTTGCTTGGACGAGCATTGGCGGTGTCCACAAATGCAGATGTAAGGAGGCCGAACACGATTACGGGGAAGTTGGCGCCGGGTTTGAGATAGAGGGAGATAATTGAGAAGAGTGTTGCGTTTGGTGGTGCGGGGAGAGGCTGGAAAGGTTTACCTGAAGTCAGGGAGTAGATTGTGAGGCAGAAGGATAGAGCTTAAACGAGGGTCGAAAAGGTGACTGTTTCTTTGCATTTATTTTGGCGCTCGGGATTGGAGGTTGATTGGATACCATTGCAATTTGTCTTATCATGTTTCGAGTGAGTCTGAATGATATTATTTTATTTAAATTCTTGCTAGATGTTTAGTAGTCGATATTGCCAAAGTGAAGCGTGCATATAAGTCTATTACATATCTAATGTTCGAGTTAAAGATCAGGACGCCTGCCACCATACTCCCTCTCTGCCATGAATTTTTCAACTCTGACTCGAGGTCAACCAGTCACTCATTCAGAACTCGCTATTTCTTTCACCAAATTCTCGTCCCTTTCCCTTTAAGTCATGCAACTAATCCATACTAGATTCAAAATCCATACCTTCCTCATCGCCACCACCATTATCATGATCGAGATCATTGACGATAACTAAATAAAGGACGCCCTGTGTCCCGATGGTCAGGGTTAGCATTACGTCTCGTTATAAGCATAAAATATCCTATCGAAAAAGAAATCGGAAAAAAAATCGGAAAATCAAGTGGGACTGACAGGCTGCATGCCTCCTACACGCTCACTCGACTCTTCTTCCCTCCCAGTCCCAGCTCCTGACTCCAAGCCAACTATAGAGCCACTTTCCTGATCGGGGATATTAGAATCAGGATCGTATATACTGCTACTCGCTGCTATCCGCGAAGAACTCCGCGTATGACCTTGAGATTGAGCTTGCAAACCACGCGCCTGGCGTCGACGACGGAGTCTTCGAGAGTCGATTTTGCGATGGCCGTGTGATTGAGGTTGGGATAGTGATGTGACAAAGGAGGAGAATGGGTCGTCGGTTTGTTCGCTGGGAAGGAAGGGTGAAAGTGGGGAGTGCTGCTGGTGGTGGAGTTGATGTTAATTTATATCGCCTAGAAGGAAATGAGGGGAAAGTGGGGGGAAGGAAATGGTACCTGTGAGGCATGCAACCGACGATCAGAGTAATTGGTGATGAAATTGCTCATTTTACTGAGTTTGCTGCTTTTCTTCGTTATTGGGGACGGTCGCAGAGGGAGATGGTGGTGCATCGCTGAGTCTGGTTGTGGTGGTGATGGGGTTGCTGTTGACATTGATGGAGGTGGTGAGATATTGATTGACTGGACGTGGGTTGAAGAAGGTGACTCGAATTCCATGGTTAGGATTGCGTCGCTTTGGTTAGGGTGAGAGGAGACTATCATGGCAAAGAGGCCGTTGGGGAGGAAGAGGGAGGTGTTTGCGCTCTCGAGGAAGGTATTGCTTCTGTGTGCCGGCGTTAGGCTTAGGGCTTTGGATACGAGTGGAATGGTGCGTACTTCATATCGGCTTCCGCGAACTTGGCTTGTGGAATAGCAATCGGAATGACCTTCAAGAAACCTAAGAGCGAGTCTTGCCGGTCGTTCTCGGATGAAATACTAGCAATGTTAACAATGTTGAGATATGGCGATGTCTGGATTCGCATTAATATGGGCAAGGAAAGGTTGATAGAGGTTCTGTACCCGAACAAATTCATTGAACGAATCCACAAAATTCAGAAAAGCTGACTGGTTGATGCCGCACGACATCAAGGAAGGAGCATATGCTCTGCTCCAACAACGAGATCCAGAAGCTGTCGTCTCTTGTGGGATGATGATGGGAAATGGGAGACGGGCTTTGCTCATTTGAGAAGGCAAACCATAAACAGTCGATGTTGAAGGTGGTAAGTACTTCGCCTTACAATCTTGACCTGGGAAAGATGCCTCACAATTAGGAGGACTGTCGGTCTCTAGATCATCCAACCCTTTCAATGATAGGGTGTCTTGGAAATCAGCATAGTTCTGGAGCTCGTTGAAGGCTTCTTCCTCTCGTCGCTTGCGAGTTGCCTCTAGAGCCACGATGTTTTGTTCTACTCCCGGGTGAGCACTGCCATTTTTGAGGTTAGAGACGAGAACCGTGAACCTTGATCGTCGCTCTCTTTGTGTGCTTTTGCAGCTTGTCTCTTCTCGATCCTGTCGAGAGTGGATGCGACTCCGACTCCAGCGACGACAAGACCGATGAGAACCATAGTGAGTGATTTATGTGTTCTGGTATTGCTTCAAGATTTGTGATCTTTTTCAACCTTGGGGCCGGAACGTCGGCGTATAGTTTGAGCTGAGCGAGATGCACTGCCTCTAGGCAAGAACTTGGCTGTGCTGTATGAAGGTCATGGGGTATTATTAGAGATAAAGACACTGGTCAGGAGTCCTATTTGAAAAGGCAAGATAGGTAAACTAAGATGGAGTGTCCCCGTCGAGTGATGGGAGCCTCCGCGTTGATTTATGGGGCATAAAGATCCCACCTCATCATGCCACACGACAGGTCACGGAACGCAATCGCGCAAAGGTAATCGATACGGAGAGCGATGTGCGAGCTTGAAGACGAATCCGGCCCCCATTGCGCAGCGAGGAAAGTAATCAGAAACAAAAGAAGTCAGTGTTGGGTATTCGTCGACGTAGAACGTGATGCGAGCCTTCCGTTCTACAAGTGACGTCTTCATTCGCAGTATTAGCCCGGCTTCGGGCTAGTGGATGGAATAGGTGAGCTGGACGCAATACTACTTACGGAAGTCATAGCGTGCGGCGATGTGGCGATAGAAAAGAAATGAGTTTGGTGGAGTGGTGTTAGATGAGGCTACGAATCAAGGGTTCTCGCTTGAAAGCTACGTAGAGGTGACCATATTAGGTCTCGCTTGAGCTGACTTGTGACGTGGGTAGAGCTCCGAACGAATCGAATCGAATCGAATACTAGCCCCTATTCGATTCGCTGAACGAATCGAATAGGAGGGCGAATAATATTCGTAACGAATATTCGATTTATTCGATTCGATTCGTCATTCGTACGAATATTTAGCGGTAACATAGTAATAATAGACATAAACTAGTATTCTCCTACTCTAGCTTGATTTAGGTGACTTTTCGCATTATGTGATAACTCTTTTATTTAATACTGCCGCTTGTATACTGAAATATCGATTTTAGTGCAAAATCCTTAACTCCTAATGCTAAATGCTTAATTCTATTGACTTAACACCTTGCTTAGACCGTTGCTAGGGCAACCGCGGGGGGTAGCACTGGCCTGGAGCTGTATTTAAGTGAGATCTGCCCGCCGTAGACTTAATAGAACTAGTTCAATCGCAACAGATTCAACTATATTAATTGCATTAATTGCAGTACACACAGTGAATATATGCATTCCAAAGGCCTGATATATACTAATTAGATATAGGAATGTCTCAATCACGCATTACAGACCTGTTAGGCACGCAGCCGTCTAATGAATTAACCGAAACATCTAATTTGAACCCACAAACACCTAATGGCAGTCCAATTGGTTCTCTGAGTACTCCGAATACGCGAAATAAGGGCAAAAAGACCACGAATTATAAGGAATTGAATGACTACGGCCCTAAAGGCGAGCTTGATCCGCCGGCTAAGGCACCTCTGCCCCTTATAAACAAACGCAAAGCTACACCAAGTTCCAAGGCAGTAAGACCCCCTAAGATTAAGAAGTCGGACTCTTAGCTCTCCCAATCGCACTCTCAATAAACACAAGCTTTTGATCTTGGAAATGATGATACAGAGGATGAAATCGAGGCGGATGTTCTAGAGGAGTTTGAGCCTAAGCGAGGATTATGGGTATAGGATCATTTTGAAGTGAAAGTCCTTGAAGGAAAGACATGGCTTAGAGGTAGAGGTAGCATTAAGAAGGAGGTTCCTAAGGAGACTATTGTTTGTAAGGTTAACTTAAAGAAATGCACCTGGTCTACCTATGCCTCTAAGCTTAAAAGCTCGACTACCAACCTTAAATCCCACTTGGAATTGAAGCATAATATCACCGCTAAGACCCCCTCTTAGACAAATATAACGGGTTTAATGGACAAATGGATGAAGTAAGGCGAGGAACTATTAGATTTCGAGGTTGCCTTAGTGGATTGGATTGTGGCTGATAGTCAGGCTTTTGTTGTTACCGAAGGGGAGTATTTCAGGATTATAATGAAGTCATCTGGTTGCACTAAGTTCATTTCAAAGGGTGATACAATCACAAGCCGTATCAGGGATAGAGTGGTGATAATTGAGAAGGATTTGGAGGCCTGGATGGGAGAAACTTATGGTATAGTTGCACTTTCTTTAGACGGTTGGAGCTCTTAGAATAAGCTATCTATGCTTGCTATTAACGCAAATTGGATTGGCCTAGATTTCTAGAAGCACCGAGCTACAATTAAGTTTATTGAAATTGATGGGTCCCACTATAGAGAGAACCTCTTATATATTGTTTTTAATACTCTTAAACGCCTTAAGCTACTTAAAAAGCTTATTGCTATCACTAGAGACAATGCTTCAAATAACGGCATTTTATCATAGTTCCTCTACTAAAAGATGCTACGGATATACGACAAGCACTTAGTACCGATACTAGAACGGGAGGAATTAATGAGATTTAGAGGTGAAGCTAGCATGATTCGGTGCTTGGCCCATATATTGAACCTTATATATAGAGCAATCTTGGAAAAGCTGGGCTCTAGCACCCATAAGGATGCCGTGGCATTTCTGGACCGTGTTGATCTGTTAAAAAGAGACTTAATCACAGCATCACTTGCTATCGGAGATATCTATCTTCTCCGGCTGATTGTGCTTTGGATTATGCGGTCCCCTTAACGTCTATAAGAATGGGATGCTAATTGCAAGAAGAGAATACGATACGACGTCGACAACCACTGGAACTATACTTTCCGAATGATTGAGGATGCTTTTGACTGCCGTACTCCTCTTAACGATATAGTCAAGGAGAATAAAGTGATTGCAAATCTCAAGCTATCGCCTGAACGTTAGGAGAGACTTGGCTATATACGGGAGCTCCTTAGACCTTTTGAGAGTCTCATTAGATAGGTCTCACGGGAAGAGCCTACTCTACAATTGGCTGCTTCCTTTTATGTGAAGGTTGATACCATCTTAAATGCAACTATTAATAGAGAGGATAAGTTTAAAGACTTTGATGATTCTCTCGTTAAGGCTGCTTAAGCTGGTAAGAAAGTATTTGATAAATACTATAAGCTTATGAAGTCAAACGATATGTACTTCATCGCATGCCTTCTTGATCCTAGGATTAAGACCAATTGGCTGAAGAGGCACTTGGACGACCCTGGAGAAGTTATTGCACGGATCAAGCAATTTTTAAAGGATACGTACCTAATTGAAACTGAACTTCCTTCTCATCCTACTCATAGTAGTAAGGATAGCGAATATGAGGTATTGGGCTTTGATTTTCTTGAGGAATATGGCATAAGGGTTGCAACAACTGACGATATAGACCGTTACTTTGATATGGAGGTTGTTCTAATCCAAGAGGGTCAAAAGGGGTCTGCTAATTGGCTATTAAAGTGATGGGCAAATAACCAGGTAGAGTATCCTAGGATGACTAAGGCTGCTCGGGATTACTTAGCAATTCTTGCTGCTGAGGTAGATGTGGAGAGATTATTTAGTGAAGCACGAGATATTCTAGGTACTAAGAGGTTCTCTATGAAGTCAGATACTCTTAGAGCACTGATGATTTGCAAGGATGAGCTACGCCGTAAGAGAGAGGCTAAGGAGGCAGCTGAAGCTAAGAAGAAGAAGAAGTAGTGAGGCTGAGTAATGTCTTTTGTACGGCGTCTATGAATAAATGCCCTTTGCAGCGATTTCCCTCTATTTACCCTTTATATTTGGTGAATAAGCGAATAGTCGGCGAATACTATTCGTGGCGAATAGCGAATAAGTTTAAGGCCAATTCGATTCGCAGATATCCGTCGAATAATACGAATGCGAATAAATATTCGTATTCGATCGGAGCTCTAGACGTGGGATTTCACGTTTTGAGACTGGCCGAGGCCGCAATAACCTCACAGCATCGGCCTAGCAACTCTTAGCGGCGCTTTCGACCTCACTTCTTCTTTTCTTCATCACAACTGCAGCGGAACAACGGTCTGCGGAGAATCATCGAATCAAGGACATGCAATTCCATCTGCTGCTTTTTTACGTCACACAAAGATCCTTCCTCGGTATCCCCCTGATAAAAAAAGCACTCGTTTTCAAGTTGCAATTGCCCCCTTCCGACCGACCAACTCCTTCTCCACCACGACCGACTCTTTCCCTCCTCACGCAACCTCTTCACGCTCCTCAACAAATACTCGAACCTCACTCTTCGACACAAAATAAAAGCAGGTCCCACTCCTCGCCTCACAGATGCTGCACTTAGATACATCAGTTGGCGGAGTTATGGGAGACTCCATTGGAATTGGATGATTGGCTGTCATCCAGCAGACAGAGAAGCCACCCTCGTTTGCCTGCACGCTCCTCTCTCGATGATCCGTAACGCCTGGTTTCATATCCGCGGCGTGAACTAGGTTTTGAACCTCCTCTGGGAGGCAGCAATTCCTCAATCCCGGCCTCGGATTTCTCAACGCACTTCGCCTCTTCGGCTTCGACGGTGCATAATCTACGAACTCAGTCTTCCACTTGTCTTGCTGATGTGATGGCTCTTCGGCTGGTGCTACCTGCGGCTCTGGCTCTTGGCTGCCGTCGGGAGACTGGGTTCGCCGAATCTTCCTTTGTGGTGCGCCATCTGATCCGCTGGTAGTTGGACGCTTTTCTGCCTGCGATGGTTCTGGGGGCTTTAAACTTATCTCTGCGTTATCGACAGTAGGGTCGTCGGAGGTTAGCTCATTGCGAGGAGAGCGCTCGTCAGGGTTAAGCTCATTGGGCTGCCGGTCGTTCTGAGGAGAGGGATCGTTGGTGGAATGCCCATTGAGCTGCTGGTCACTAGGAGAAGAGGAGTCGTTGGAGTTCTGCTCAGTGAGCTGGTCATTAGGAGGAGAGGAGCCATCGGGGTTTTGCTCATTGATCGGCCGCTCAGGAGTATGCTCATTGAGCTCGGTATTGGATTCCAGCAAATGCTGGGCCAATGCTCTAGTATCACGTTCAACGTAATACATATGGAGACTCGAAGTATTGAGGTCCGCGGAAAGAGTCTCGAATCCACGACGCATGACTCCAGCGACCGCTCCAAGATCACCAGTTGTGGGAAGTCTTCCAATTCTGCGATCGAGGTTTCTATACGCTGCTCTGATCTGCTGCAACATCACATTTTTCCAGCCCGCAGATTGTCAGTCGAGTTTTGGCGATGAGGTCCCAGTTGTATTTCAATCCGTTGATCATCTTGTCGAACCTCTCACCAAGTCCCACTGCCGCAGAGTTTATAGCGCTGGGGATGAAGAGGCAGACGGGGACCAAAACTTCATTGAGTGCATAATTAATCCTCTGTGAGAGTGAAGTAAGCTGATTATCCCCAATGTGGATGGTATCTCGTGTTTCTCGTCCCAAGTCCATGCTCTCCTTCAGCTCTTTCCTGACTGTAGCGCAAGACTTTGTAATGTGCACCTTGGTGTCATGGAACGAGTCCTCAATCTGCTCCGAGGTGATAGTATACAGATTGTTACCCATGTGCTCCGTATGCTGCGTGATCGTGGCTGTGGAGTCTTGAATCGTCTTGGCCAAATCTTTTTCAAAGGAATTGGTGCACGAGGTCATGTGGTCCTTTACATCTTGAGCGCTGGCCCCAATCTTTACGTCCATGGCAGTCAATGATTCCTTGAGTTTTCTCTTTTCCTCCTTGCTCTCCCCATGGCGAGTGGTCATGTTTTGACTCATCGAGTCAAGTTTGGTATTGGTATCAGCAAAGGACTTGGTAATACCATTGGCGTTGGCTGTGGCGTCTGATTTGATGGAATCGAGGGAGTTGGTGATTCTCTTCAGATTCTTTTGTCTATCAATGTTCAAGGCTTTGAATACTTCCTTAACATCTTCGTCCACGGAGTCGATTTTGCCATTAGTGATTTCGGATGTGGTTGTGACTGCTTTGACCATCAATTTCCTCTGGTCTACCATCTCCGTCTTGAGCCTCGCCTCGCTATTTTCGATCTCCTTGATTCTCCTCTCGCACTCATCGGTGTCATTGCGATTCTTCATTTCATCGACTGTCTGCACAAGCTTTTCGATTGTCTCCGCTTGCTTCTTCATGAAGTCGTTCATCTTGTCAAATTGGTCTTCGATCTCCAATGTTGTTCTCACACCCGCAGCTTGGGCTCCGTGCTGTCGGTTAAAGATGCGGAGGACCTCTTTCTTTCCAAGCACCAGAAACAGGTCCTCGATTGTCCCTTTGACGTCGTCTTCAAGTGCCGTGGCTTTCCCCGCTCGGGCCCGGTCAAGTTCTCGGGCTTCTTCCCTGCTCTTCAACAGTCTCGCAGTGCGCGCAGCGCCATCCTCTTCCAGTACTCTCAATCGATCCATGGTATCTGTCTTCCCG
The DNA here is from genome assembly GCA_001625345.1 of Cairneyella variabilis. Classification (NCBI taxonomy): domain Eukaryota; kingdom Fungi; phylum Ascomycota; class Leotiomycetes; order Helotiales; genus Cairneyella; species Cairneyella variabilis. Next base: position 12,142 of record AYLM01000618.1, read on the forward strand.
TCCAATGCTTCGGTTGTCTGCGCTCCACTTCCAACCTCGCTAATTTTGATTCCGTGACCCACTGCTCTAGTTGGTCGCTCTGGAGATCCTTTGCGCTCTTTCGGATGTTCATATACGTCGGCAGAATCTCGTTTCGGATAACTGCCCTCTTGCTTGGAATGTCCTCCCTGGGTGGTTCTTCGGCTGCTCGCGCTTCGACCTGCGGCTGCCGCTGGAAGGCATCCTCCAGAGTCTGCTGCCCCTGAGGCGGCATGGTTCGTTAACGTCACGAGGGATGTCACGATGAAGTTGATCACGAAAGGTACTCGAGTATCACAGTATCTCAGAGCTGGGAAGATAATTGATTGACTTTGAGAGTACGAAGGCGTTAATGAATGCGAAGTCGCCAATCTGGTGTGGAAGACCTTCAGCAAAGATTCGCTAGACCCAAAACGACAAGGCTGCAAATCAACGACACTTCAACTCAGAATTGCTCAATCTACTACTTTTTAAGACCAAGGGGAGTCATGAGATGGATCTCCCTGGGTCGTAAAAGCGCAACGCTTTTGAAAGTCCTCAAAATATGAGGAAAATTGTAATTTAGATATGTATGTTCTCACCTGCGCTGCTAGTGAACCGGACCTCAATCCCCATGCTGAGATCGTCTGCCATCCGCTTCCCCATAAATGTCTCGGAAATGAAAGGAGATATGAAGATTCAAGAAATGTTATGGGCAACTGCCGTCGTCATCGTCCAATAAAAATGTTTTCCGCCTATGAGGTCCTCCACGTCTCCCACTCGTCTCCGATCGCCAACTCCTGGCTCCTCGCTCTGCTTCAACTTCTTCACAAAATGATTGTAGACGACTAGTCTGAAGTGAGATCATGATCCCTTCCAGCAACGACAACGAGAAAGATACCGGGGCCAACGTGTATGTAATGATAATCTGCACTCATGGTAGTATTAAGAGATAATTTATGACCATGCCTGATGACCTGAGTCACGGTTGGTGTGTGGGTTTGAGGGGGCCTTTCCTTGAAAGTGAACGTTACACGCCTCAGCTAAATCGAGTTCATTTCGGGAAAGCGAGTCGTGATGAGAGGCCTTGAAGTCGAGCGCTTTTTAATACCTTGCCACGACCTTAATTTCGATATAACTGGGATGTAAAAAAGCACCGCATTAAAACATACTTCGAGTTAGCGGCGTTGGCGTGTGAAGCGAAGTGCTTTAAATCGGGTACTATTTTAGACCTTGCCACGACCCCGATTTCGATGCGGTTGGGGTGTTAAAAAGCACCGCCTTGCAGCGCAGTCTGATGAAGTAAGCGCAGTGTTTGAGCTCTGAATCGGATGCTTTTTAAGACCATACCACAACCCCATTTTCGATGCGACTGGGGTGTAAAAAGGTACTGCCTTATAGCAAAGCTCTTGAAGACCGCAGCAACGTGAAGTCTGACACAATTTGAATCGAATGCTTTTTAAGACCTCACCATGATCCCAGTTCTGATGCGATTGGGTCGTTAAAAAGCACCGCTTTGCAGCGTAATTCGAGGTCGCGCCAGCTTGGTGATCACTTCACGCCACCAGCTGCCTTCCTGGACTCCGCGACCACTGATATCTTATGGCAAGATGAAACTAAATACGTAAACTTCCAAGATCCGAGTGTTTCAGTGCTTATGCCATACTCACTTCGACAAATCTTCACTGAACAAGGTTGCCTGCACCCCGTGTCCATCTGTCGACATAGGTGTGATGTGTATATATCGATATATTGAGAATCATTCCGGAAGATATAAACGACTTATAAACAATCAGATGCACAGCACATAATGCTTTCAGTGCATAGGCGTCTCGCCACTCGCAGAAACAATTGTCAACACAAATGGAGACTGTAAAAAATTTCGAAATTAATCCGAATTTATCCGAGGTCGCTAGCATGATAGGCTTCTCCTGGCAGTCGATAAAAGGGCTGGAAGCAGCTTTCATTAAGGCTGATGTATAACGTAACTAAATGATGAGCTCTACGAGTAAGTCCGCATCAGAGAACGAAATGAATTGAGAAAGAGAAAGAGAAAGAGAGCCAAGTATGACGTGAGGTCGCCTATATACCAAATAGCGCGTCACATGCACACCAAATACAGTCTAGGGGGTGACTAGCTGTCAGCTGGGTATTTTACCCCCCTTAGCAATATAGCGGGTACCAAATAATTTCTACGGCGAAGAGGCAAAATCATCATTCTATCGCTCGTTCGGAGTAACAAAGAACAAAAGGTTGCATTCCTTAGGGCAACGAACCGTATTAACGTTCTCCTCAGCCAGGCCCAGCACGGTATGTAAGTCATTGGAAACACCGACACCTACTCCAATATACCCATGTTGGCTCAAGTCCTTCGGATGCTGCAGACAACAGACACCGTGGGCATGGAGTATGCGGTGGTACCAAAAGTATTGCATATGAGAATTAAATACATAGAGTATAGCATATCATTTGAATAATTGCCGATAATTGTATCTCTTGCCGGAGGCAACCAGCGTTGTATGCTTCAACGATCAACTATCACAGTGTAGCTTTAACTAACCCATCACAGGACTTGACAGCACGATCATATCATTGACACATGAGCTTGCAAAGTGCTGATAACTACTCTGATAGTTGCTTTTAATTCGCAAGTAAGCTGGTCTATTAGTTGTTAGCAAATATGTCTTCAGAATAAAATATAGTAAAAAGTAGAGGATTTACCAACAAGTCCTTGGCAAAATATGCCCAGGATCTTTTACAGTATTGGCGAACGGCGAGTGTCTACTCTCCCTGAGGATGAGATTGATACAATGAGTTTGGTGTTTTAGGCTTAACGTCATGGTATCTCGTCGTACATCTCTTCCCACATCTCCTAATCGCAAGAACAAAAATATGCAATGAGCGACATGGTGTACGCGATTTGTATAGTAGGTAGAGTTGAAAGGCATTTCAGCGAAGTCGACCGTCTCCTTGCCATTCTCTTCTGCATAGTATCCGACTTCAGCAATACTGAGAAATTCGTCGGCCCACTTGCGAGAACAAGATGCAGGCAACCAAGATGCCGTCAGCTGATCAAAGGTGCAACCGCGCAAAATGGCTTCCTCTCGTGAATTGCCGCAATGCTCTGTTGACGGCAGCTGCTGTAGAGAAAGCGAGGCACTACTTCGTGTCGTGAAAACCAGTGCAACGAAAATAACGAGTGCAGCGAATCCAATGAGTAAGGATATGGCCTTTCTTCGTGCAACATTCAGAACAGGTGTTTTTTCTAAGCTGGTCCGGATGGATTTGGGAACCTCGTCGAACGATTCCACAGAGTCGTTCGTGGCAACTCTCTTGTACTCTTGGCGAAGGGAAATGTTCATTGTAAAATCACGAAATTCCAGTATAAAAGTATGTGACTCTACTTGCTCTTGTACATAAAAGTTGATGTTATATCGGCGGTACCTTCTTTAACTGCGGCGGTCAGCCTAGTTTCATTAGGAAGCACATGCAAGCGACCCCACAGCTGGGTGACCAGGCTGGCCAAGTCGGCTGCATTACTAGTAGTGTGACAAAGCTGACTGCATTACTAGTCTGTCGAAGACTGCATTATCTCCGGAACCACAGAACCCCGCAACAAGGGCCATTGACGAATAATAGAATATTTTAGACTTTTCGCGATTTTTTAAGGCTTTTATAAATAAGTAGGAACATAATATATAGGTTTCTTATAATTTATTACTCTCATTAGTTAAGGTAACTGATTAATATACATTCTAACCCAAGATGGTGAGTTTGATTTTCCGAGTATTTTTACAGCCTAAAACGGAGCTCGAAAATACGGATTAATCTAACCAGGTTCGTTAGACAGTTTTCTACTCTTCAAGCCTTTCATCGTGTGCTCCCTCAAACATTTAATTATTTTGTTCCCGTACTTACAATATGGCTTTCGTTTCTCAACTTGTCAGACCGAAATACCTTGCCCTTGATAGTGAGGATTCCTCTTCCGAGAGAGATACTATATCTCGCCATAGTTATTGTCGAGTCTGTAGTAGGAAGATCAACTCTAAACCATCCAAATTATCCATTGTTTCGACAAGATTCTGGGTCCTTACCACATTCCTCCTACTCTTCGTCCTGGGCGTAATCATTGTCTTCGAGCTTTTCATTCGCAACTCTCTGCTAAGAAACTCATATGGAAGAGGATTCTCGACTGAGCTAAGTATGTTAAGTCATTTTAATCAGATCTCTGTCTTATTCTAATTTGCGCCTAAGGTACTGCAAATTCCGAGATATCCTTCCGTCAAGTTACCTTCACGGGTAATATTAATTTCTTCGAAAATGGCACTACGTACCTTGAGCGGGAACCAGGCAGTAAAATATATGCCGGGAAACCAACGGACGAAATCGATCAGAACTGGAGAGATCTATTGCAGAGTGTGATAACTGTTCCTCCAGAATCTCTTAACACTACTAACGCATAACTCTAGATCGATACTTCTACATGACGGAAGCAGAGATTCTGGAAATCTGGGGACCCTTAGGACTTGAAGAGTATTATTATGAGCTGTCCCCCGACAATGAGAGACGATACATTGGTGGACTTGATGCTTTACATACGCTTCATTGCGTAGAACGCCTGCGGCAGACACTCGACCGAGATCGTTATCCGATGGCAAACAAGCCAGGATCGTTACACTTATATCATTGCATTGATCATCTTAGGCAGTGGATCATGTGTTCTAGCGATTTCACGCCTATACCAACGAGATGGCACCCAGGGATAGGTAATAGCTACGTTGATACTGATCAAGTGCATACTTGCCGGAATTTTGATGCGCTGTCGAGTTGGGTTCAAAAGAGGGAGACAGCGCATAAGGAGTCACATGAACACAAGGAAGAATAATCTGCTGCTCATCACTTTCAAGGTGGTCTGACATTAACACGGCTACATCGAAATTTAAGACATATTTGTCAAGCGGGATTATGCCGTTAAATTGAATGTAAATAGCTTATTATCTCGTCGTATGTTATACTTAGCTGCGTCCCTACCGTGTCAAATCGGACTTATTAAGGTTCACTATGCGGCCGCTGGCTTTTCTCACCGCTTTTAACTAATGTATCGTTCAGCTGTACTGGGTTTTATTGAGGTTAAAGATATAAGCGTGTATTGCCACCATTATTAACACCGTGGTTACCGTACCCTAGACCCTAACAAATACAGTCGAAATTCGCGCAAGCTATATTGGAAGCGCCTGCAGGAGTAGCCAGTGCCACGGCAGGAGTTTCCCGAGTTAACTCGGAAATCTCGACCCATGGCCCGTACTGCATGTCGTTGGGCCTCACCGTACTTTAGATTTATATGACGACGGGAAAGGCGAAACGAGGTCATGCATAGAGATAACATCTACATGCTGGGAAGGGGAGCCAAAACTCAAGGTTGATAACGATGGAACTAGCTGCCAGAGGCTCCACTGCGGAGTTCTCTTGCCGAGCTCTCAATCCGGTATGATTTGCAACGGCCCCGCATTTGACGGCGCAGCATTCGACGGCCTCGCTCCATATTGATCTTCATTTGACGTCAAACTTAGAGACTATCCCAGTATACCAACTCTTAATGGTCAGATCGGTACAGTTGTCGAACTGATAAGGGTCCGGCAGTAGATCGGGATGAGTGAGAGGGAGCTCGAGCAGCTCTGGCTTCAACAGAAGATCGTACAATGATTTCCTTCAGTTCGTCATTGCTTTCGACAGGGGCAAGGGTCTGGCTCTGGCTGGACTTTCTGCAGCGGCAATTGCATTTCCCGCAAAACACCATTGTGCCTACATATCATGGGAACTTGGACGACGGATGGGATGATCCCTATACAATTAGCAAAAGCACCGCGTTCGACATATTCCATAATCCGAATCACTTTTCTACATCTCCATCTGAGCACATAAAATCAGTCAGGATAACACCCGCAATCAACGCATCAAATTAGGAACAGTGGGAATTCGATAGTCTTTAGAAACCGGCATATCGGGTATTTTGATAGGATTCTCTCGAGATAATGCCTACTACTTCTTCGGAGAGGGAAACTCCACATGGAGTTCTATATCACGCTTGGCGATGGCACCATAATACAGCTCCGGGACAACGTCAGCAAGTCCACAATTAATGAATGTGCAGGTTTTGTTACTAACATATTTAATAGCATAAATAAGTCGTACTCTTTCTACACTACCAAGGATCTGAAGTACGTAAAGCTTAAGGTACCTCTTACGAGCTATCGAATAAGAATAATCAACTTGGCAAGTCGGCAAGGCGACATGCTGGCAAGGTGATATGCTGGCAGGGTGACAAGCTAGGAAGGTGACATGTTGGAAGAGTGACAAGCTAGGAAGGTGACATGCTGGCAAGGTAATATGCATGGGAAGTTTATTACTAGGGTATTTAATAGCATAAACAAGTCGTACTTTTTCCACACCTCCAAGGATCTAAAGCATATAAAGCTTCTGGCACCACTTACGAGCTGTCGAATAGGAACAATTAACTCGATAAGCAGGTGACACACTGGAAAAGTGATATACATGGCAGGGTGATACGCATGGCAAGCTAACATAAACTAACTCATAGGGTTATAGAGTATTGGATAATCCCGGCCTATATTTATATTATTACTTGCAGGTTGCCTTTATTATGCTTACCCTATAATTCCTATCTATCTATTTTTAAGATATATATTAATTTCGGTATATAACTAATTCTTAGAGTGCTTAGTAGCTAATATATAAGCCTCAATAAAATTTTACAGTGGAAGTTATAAAAGATATACTAACATACTTATGACCTTAAGAGGCCGTGTAAATTATTAATATGTGTAGACCTAGTAATTCCAACTCACTTAGCTAAAGTTATTATTGTGTTATATACTTGCCAGGTTTGAACAGGTTTCAGAGGCAATCAGGGAAAGGGTGTGGATCTGAAAGAGGTTTAATTGATCTACGATTGACTGCCAAATATCCGTTACCCTTGACAAGACAAGTCCCTCTCATCAGTCTTCAATTTATGTATTCGAAAACTCGGCGAACTCTGACATATCCTTCACCGACAATCAGTGACGATTTGATCATTGTCTTCCATTTATTAATCCTCGTCGTCGAAGCAGATTTCATCAGAGCCAGGGTCGCCAATTTGCTCTTCACGCGCGGTGAGGGCAGATCCTTCTGTTTACCAAATTAGCTGTAAGTCCAGTTATCCTTTTGAAATTCAACTGTTTGAAAAACACACCATTAGCCTTAGGGATCGCCAGTCCAGCAATGCTAGATACCAGTGCAAGCATGGCAATCATAGTCGAAATGGTGAAACGCATGTTGAGACGTTACGTGTAGAATATATATGATTCTGAGTTGTCAAAATATTGCGAGAGTCTTGAATTTGTCAAAGCTGGGTGATTGAGAAAATTAATGAGATGAGCGTCTTGAGCAAGCTACTTATACTTGAGAGGTTGCAGAAGATAGAAACTGCTGCAACACTGTATCCTCTACCCCTCACTTTGAGCCGAAACCAGTATATAATATTTTAGCATACATGTCAATAGCTAGGGTATCTGATTGGTATTAGGCGACGTAAGGCATGCAGATCGTTAGATAGGTAGGCTGCCCGGAATTAGCTAATGTGCGAGAAAATATGCGAGGCACTGCGCTGCTGTTTATAATCCCTGAGAGTTGCGTATGCAATATTTCATTTTTGAGACCATGAGCTCAGCGACACCGCTTGTTTAATCCCTGATGCGTGGCCCTCTAGCCTTCCCCCCACCCTTCGCCTCTCATTTTCGAACCCCTCTCCTCTTAGACTTCCAGTCATCACATGAGTACGGTCTTATCTTTGTTTCTTTGTTTGAAATAATTAGAAAGAACTAAGATGTCAACACAGAAATTAACCAAAATGCAGTCCTTATGGGATTCTCCCTATTCTAAGCTTCTCAACGTTGAAGACGATGAGAAATTTAAGTTATGCCCCACGAGAGACGTACCAGAACAAAAAAATTGGAGGTTTTATATCTGTACACTTCTACCTTGGATTCTCGCGATGTTCTTTGCCTCTGTAGCCCTTGTCGAACACCTTTCACGAACACAAGTTTCATCACTCGGGTCTTACTCGACTGGATGGAAAACCGATATGGGTACGTTTCTATAATCTTCCCCAAGGCCTATTGCTATAGACAGTACCTATTTCTGATATTCTTTACATGCAATAGCTTCCGCCCGACCGTATATAAAATTGGAGCAAGTTAGGTTCACTGGGACTCCAGCTTTTGACGATGACGGCAAATCGTTCATTCCACACCCGGAACCGATTGAGTATAACGGCGACAGCCCGGAAGTTGACCAGGCCTGGGATGAACTTACCGAGGGTTCGTGACCAAGTATTTGAGAGATCCCAAAATCACACTACTAAAGCTAATTCACATGTGCCAATACTACAGGCCGGTATATTCGCATCACTGAGGAAGAAGCACATGACGCATGGGGTGAAGATATTTCCCCGTTTTGGGAGAATATGGCGGGATCATATGTCGCTGGGTTAGCAATAGTTGCTCTGGTAGAGTAACTTGCAGACTACTAACAATTATACACAGATTGGACATGTTCCATAGCCTACACTGTCTGGTTAGTGAATCCTTAAACTCAAGCTTGTAGGAGGCGCAGATTATCTGATATCGAGGTAGAATCGACTGCGAAAGTTGACGCCTGAGGCGCTTACTGATATTAAGAATAATCACAATGAACGTGCCCACCATTATCACTGTCTTTCGCAAATTCGCCAATATATTATGTGCGCGGGTGATATGACAATGTGGGTTAACTTTCTCTAATATTTCCCCTTGAAGCATTTTCTACTATAGGTATATATAATATCTACTAAGACGAATCTTTAAAAAGGGTCCCAACTAGGTATTACCCTGGTATTGGTCGGAACTATATTGATGCCGACGTTATCCATACATGCCGGAATTTTAAAGAGTTGAGAACCTGGCTTTGGGAGCGTTATAATGGCAGTCTGCAAGTGAAACCCTTAGGGCGTGCCTAAAGGGCCTTATGCACGTAATGCTTAGAAGCTTTGCAAGAGGGTAAAGGAGAACAAAGAAATGACGTGCTGTCGCATTATGTGAAGTTGGCAACATCAAATTATATTTGCAGATCTGCTATATTTAATGCCTAGGTGTAGAGATATAACGAATCATATTTCCACTAAATCTATATATTCAATGTTATAATGTAACAAATAGTAGCAACATTCTTATTAAACATTATAGATTGTTTAATCAATAGAACTACACAATATAGAGTTTGCTCCATTATCCTAATTATCCTAATGTTAAGCTGTAATAGTAAGAGTGCTAAAGGGCAATAGGAGGGATCGTAATAAGCCTGAATAAGTAGCTAAAGTGAGGACTATATGTATATTGCGTATAAAGCAAGGAGTGCGTCTGAATGTAAGGCTCAAGCTTGCTGATTAGATACGGCAAGGACTACTTCTATATAGCCCATAATTACTACATAGTTTCGGCAACACCGAACACTATATACCCTCCTTTAGTGAAGCCGAAACTAGGTTTTTTGGCGTGTCCGAAAATAAGCTGATTTTTGTCCAACTCTCTTAGGGCCATGCATATAGCCTTATTAGAGCTCTTGTTACAGATGGACTATCACGTGATATAGTCGGGAGTCAGGGCAAGGCCCAAACCGCTGCCCTAACAGTATCTGTCCAACTAATTAGCTGAATAGAAATTCCTCACGCGATGAGAAGAGAAGTCGCAACCTTTAAAAAACTTAGCGGGAGATTTTCGCCCATTATCATTCTATAAGACTACACATCCCTTCTGCTTCGTCGGCAGGCTCAGCAAAAGTGAAGTCAGCACTCGCCTCAAGCACCAGCAGAAAAGACATACTACTCTCTCTCAACCTCCGTTCCTCCTTCTCCTCCTCATCCTCCTGCTCCTCCTTCTCCCTCTCCTCCTCCTTCTCCTTTTCCTTCTCCTTTTTCTTCTCCTCTTCCTCGAGCTCCTTAGCCTTCGCCTCCATCAACACCAACAAATCCTTGAAAAACTGCATTCCCGCACGCAAAGTCGGATTATCAAACGCAATCAGCCTCCTCAAATTCTCAATGGGCGCTCTCCATTCAGGCATGCCCGGCAATCGCGGGTCAGCTCCGTGCTCCAGGAGCAGCAGCACCACAGGCAGGTTCTCGTGTAAACGATCTGTATTCGATGACAGGTATTCGATGGCGAGATGGAGCGGCCGTCCCCAGTTCAGCTCCACGCGTGGCTCGTGGTCTAGCTCGTTGGGATCGGCGCCTGCTGCTAGGGCTTCGCGCATGGCGGAGATCTTTTCTGAAATGGGGTGGCCGGAGATGGGCTCCCAGAAGAGGGGAGGTTTGGTTTTGTGGATCCACAGTTTTGGCATAGCCATCGTGATGTATATTTTGATTTTTAGAAGTTAGAGGTGTGAGGTGAGAGGTGAGAGGTGTGAGGGTGGGCAAGGAAGCGAGAGCTGACGAAGCGAATGGATGATGACATATGATTGGCGTAAGCCCGAAAGATATAGATTCGAGTTCTTGTGAAGGCGCGGGCAAAAGGGTAAAAACTCAATTGATCGAATGCCTATTATAC
>AYLM01000619.1:0-12391 GCA_001625345.1 Cairneyella variabilis
AGAAACTCAATTGATCGAATGCCTATTATACAAAGATCTAAAGCTAGAGACGGAAGAAGGGAGTGGGAAAAGCCCTGCTATATAGAAGTCGGATGCGGATCACATGATATAGTGGGGAGTCGTTAGCTTTAGATCTTTGTACAATAAGCATTCGATCAATTGAGACTTTACCCTTTGGCCCGCGCCTTCACAGGCCGTAATTAATCTTTAGTGATAGTAGTAATAGCGGCGCATAATATTTAAGAGTTAGTTTACACTTAAGTCGATTTAATAAGTTAGTTTGTACTTCATACATAAGGCTTGAAATATTTACATAGGGCGGCAGGGATCTATATAGCTGTTGGAGTACCTATATTTATATACGTATTTACATTAAAATTAAAATTTCTTAATAACCATCGCGATACCTTAATAGGGTCCTAACGGGGCCTCAATAAAGCCTTGTTTAAAGTCGATGAGGATGAAAATACCCTTGTATAGCAACTCAAGCAACTCCCTCGATGACTAGTCGGCGACGCGATTGGGGAGCCTCGGGGGGGAAATGGGTTTGCGGATGAACCCCGCAGCCCTATAACCCCATCTCAAACCACCTTCTCACTACTCTAAAAACCCCCATAAATTATTCAACGATTCCGCCAAACTTGGATGCGCCCACACCGCATCCCTCAACCTCTCCCAATGCACCCCCCCAATCATCGCCATCTGCACCACAGCCATCAGCTCCCCTCCCTCCATCCCAAGACACGTAAACCCCAATATCTGCCCCGTCTCCCCATCCACCACCGCTTTCATCATACCTCTGCTTTCATCTGTCTCCAAAGCCCTAGCTACATAATTCATGGGCATCTTTGCGGTTTTGATTTTGCGGTTTTGAAGTTCGGGGGAGTGAGAGCGAAAGCCGATGTGGGCGAGTTGCGGGTCAGTGTAGACTACATAGGGGACTAGTCTATCTTTCGTGCTCTTTCTATCTTTCTGTTTAGACCCTAGATCCTGCTCAGAGATAGAAGGTAGAGTGATGAGATTATGTTCGAGGATACGGAAATCGTCGTAAGAAATGTGCGTGAAAGCTGGAGGACCCTTGGCATCTCCCAGTACATAAATATCTTGTATATTCGTTTCCAGGAATTCGTTTGCAATGATATAGCCCTTTCCATTGGTCGTAACTCCTGCGGAAGGAAGATTGAGGCAGTGAGTGTTAGGAATTCGGCCGGTGGCGAAGAGGATGTGTGACGCTTGAATTTCCTTTTCTACTCCTTGCCCTGTCTCTCCACTAGTGGAGAATTTCAGCGTAAAGGACTTTTTGTCTGAGGATGATGGAGAGGGCGAGATATTAAGTGGTGCACTCTGTAGGAAAATATCCAAGCCATCCTGTTTGAGAATATCTAACAGACATTCCACAATCTCTGGATCCTCTCGGGGAAGGAGCTGTTTTCCGCGCTGGAGAAGAGTGACTTTAGCACCAAGTCTCCTCATCAACTGCGCGAATTCAACGCCCACGTATCCGCCTCCAACCACAACTAGATGCTCCGGAACGACATCCAACTCTTGGATACTCGTAGAATCAAGTACTCTTTCTTTGGCCACATTGTCGATCCCTTTAAGTGTCGGGGGAGCTGGTCGTTCGCCTGTATTAATGAAGATCTTATCCGCAGTAACAAGTCGTTCACGTCCGTTGTTCAAGACTTTCACACTCTTCGCACCCACGAAGCTCGCTGAGCCCATAACAACCTCTACCCCCGCATTCTTCAACCTCTTTTCACTCCCCCCTCTAAAACTCTCCACAATATCTCTCTTCCTCTGCCTCACCGTCAGCATATCGACAATCGTCTCATTAACGCCATCAGCTGATTTCCCTGCATTCTTAATAGTGTGGATCCCATAATCCTGCCCCCTCCTAGTAAGATATGCAGTGCGTCCAGAGGCAATAAGTGTTTTAGTGGGCGTGCAGCCTTCATTGACACAGCAGCCTGCGATGTGCGTGCGTTCGACGAGGGCGGTGCGGCGGCCGGCTTTTACGAAGGAGATGGCGAGGGGGGTTCCGGCTTGGCCGGAGCCGATGATGAGGGCTGCATAGTGGGTTTGTGAGGATGAGGGTGGGAATGTGGCCATGGTGATGGTACGATGTGGAAATGTGAGGACTTTTGTGTGGTGAAGGATGTGAGTGCGGATGGTGAGAGGAGGGGTGTGCGTGAAGTGCCGAAGTAAGACAAGGTTTGATAGTACGGCCTGTAAGATCATGAAGTTTGAGAATCTCGGGGAACGGTGGCAAGGTTTCCTGAAAGAATTATAATGGATTGGCGCGTATTTATAAGAAGTATGTTAGAGTTGGGTTGGTGAACGCCCAAAAGCGGCTGAATAATCACCCCGCGTTGAAAATAACCCCTCATTCGGAGGCGCGGAGAGATTGTGACATACCCGGCTGACTTGTCCCCGCCTTCAGAGATGAAAAACTTGAGCTTTATTTGATGCCGAGTAGATGTTCAGAGAAAAGTTTACTGTGGTGGGATGAAAGGGTTATGAGTATTTACTCCCAGGTGCGAAAAACTTGCTATCACATGCAAGAAAAAAAAGGGTTCCCCCCTTAGGAACAGGTTTCAATTCAGTGTTTTATCCTATCACTAAAAATCGTGAATTATGAGCATGAAGAGTTGTGTTCCCAGCTGGTAGCCAAGTCTCATCCACCGCTTACACGAGCAAGCCCGGCTGATCCTGCAATTATATACAAGACGATCTCATCCTCAAATGAAAGAAACTCAAACAGATATGCGTAAACCGATCCGTCGCCAGGTCGGCCTAGCAGTAATTGTATAGGCAAGATTTAACGCAAAATATCAAAGAAAATATAATCATCAAGAATCAGAAGGCCCCACCTATCAAGATATTATCTATCGGAGGAATCCAGAAGCTCAAGGGATAAGAGCGCTCAAGCGGCAGAGACCTGCAGCACAAGTGTTATTAATCTAACCGAGACAAAGATCATCACGCCAGAAGATCTTCGGGAACCTAGCAACGGTGATATTAACGCGGACGGTATCTAAGTCAAGGAAGGTATAGTCAAGAGCGACAGGGTCATGGTTACAGTTATGGAGAGAAGGATAAGCAAGGACTACGACATTCTACTGAGCAACCTTATTGCTGATATTATTAAAGGGATTGATTTGGTGGCCAGTGAAGGAGAAATTATAATCAGGTCCTTGAGTCGCGTCCCAAGGAAGCACTGTAAATATTGAAACTGAAGCAACCTAACGGACAGTGGTCGGCATTGCCAATATCTCCGGAGAATCCGTCCTCAGTAGTGCTAGGGCCAGCCATTGGGTTAGTGCCATTAGTATTAAAGTTCGGAATAAACTCGAGAGGTTTGAGACGAGGAAGTGTTGCTAATTGACGTGCTGACAATCGAGCTGGGAGGCTGAGATGGTGGGATGGAAGTCAAAGAAGTGGCAACACCCGAGGCAGAAGTGCTGGATAAAATCAGACTCGTCTCATTAGCAAAAGAGGTAGTCCAAGAACTGTAGGATTGTCTTAGATGAGCACTAGGCAATGAAGTTACGAAGTCGAGTGGAGAGTTTGTTGATGAAACAGGAGATTTAGTGGTCCCCTCGCAAGGTCCAGAAGCACTTAAGACAGAGTGGTTTGGAAGGGATATTAGCAACTTGGAAGCATGCTTGGTTGACAGACTCTCAGTGACTGTGACTTGGTAGGTCAAGAAGACGGTAGTCTGAACAACACGGTAGCTGGTGCTAATGACTCCCTGAGAGCTTGATGGCGGAGTAGTAAATGGGATAATAATCGCAGCACTTATTATAATAACGTAGGGCAGAGTAGATGGAGGAGCCTGGCTATTGAACCAAGATGTAGTGTTATTGTTAACAACAAAGCTGAGCAGACTAGTTATTGATGCGATTAGAGCGGAATGCATTTCGGCGGTTGTGTGATGAGCGTATTCAGTGATATTTATTTCATAGATCCGAGATCAAGCACCAGCTTCACCCTTACTCAAGGTGCTACTAGTGCTGTTAAGGGAGACAGTGTTGACTAGTGGGGAGCTTGTAGTGCTGTCGAAGGTCTCTGTCAACGTCTCAGTGGTTATCAAGAGGGCGGCTTTGACGGTAGAGCTTGATTCAATAATAACGTAGACGATGCTTGGAGGTGCCTGGATGTAACGGTTGAATGGCTAGTAATTGTACCGAACACGGCGGAGATGCTGGCCGCGCAGCTGTCAGGAGCACCGTGGCTAAGGAGGATTAGCTTGTTCCAGATCCAATCAAGGAATAGATCTTATTATTGAGGATTAGGGCCCGTTGCTACAGCAGCCACAAGCCTAACAGCTCTGAAAAGCAGTTGTGAACGCATCTTCGAAGCGTCGAGACGTATTTGCTCGAACGAGTCGAAGTTTGGTATAACAAATGTGACGCGTTGTTTGTGTTGGAGATGATATTTAAGGAAGAGGCTGGCTCGGTCAAGTAGACATACGAATATGGGGAGCAGAATGGAGATATATCGTGTCTGAAGTGAAGGAGAAAGAGACGAATGTGGAGGAGGACGCAGGCTGCGTTTGTAGCCGAGAGTAAATACACACTAGCGCATTCACTTGCCCTCCTTTAATCAGCCCGACGTCATTTGCGTGTTTTCATTTCATGGCAACATTCAGACCTATGAAGAATTCGCATCTTCTCGAGTTGAGAGATTATCATTGTCCCACTTGGAGTATTTTTGTGGATTTGAGATTCCCAGAGATCCTCTAAGTGCTCCCAATATGATCCCTTTCAGTGTTCGAGGACAGAATACACAGTGGAGACTGAAGGATCTGTCTATAGATAATTTTTAGAAGATAAAAGTGGTATTTCAGTTATGATAATTATTAAGTATAGTATATGAGTAAAAACTAATAATTTAAATAATAAGTGTAACTTAACCCTAACCTCTATCTATATTGTGGTATTAAATTAAAGCTTTATACTGCTTCGAATAGTCATCTCCCTAATTAAGCTTCTAGTCGTAAACGTTCTCTTCAAAGTCTTAATGCCCACTAGCCGATGATATATCGTAGAATGGAAGGAGTATCGAAAATCCTCGTCCTCATATCTTTCACACAGGATTGTTCCCTTCATAATTGCGCATTCTGTGTGTTTAGGTTTGTTTACTTATAGAGAGAGTAGGTAAGAATCATAATGATTTATAGTATGCGT
Source organism: Cairneyella variabilis (assembly GCA_001625345.1). NCBI lineage: Eukaryota > Fungi > Ascomycota > Leotiomycetes > Helotiales > Cairneyella > Cairneyella variabilis. The sequence goes on from AYLM01000619.1 coordinate 5,190, forward strand.
AGGAATCAGGTTAGTTAACTTAAAGCATCGACATTCTTAACTACTAAAATCAAGAATCAAAAAAAAAAAAAAAAAAAAACATTCAGAGGCAAGGATTATAGCTATAATGATCTCCTTGTTGTTAATTTCCCCGGCCTCTTTCTTCCATTTATTTACAAGCATTGGGAATAATAAGCATTCTCTTCCTGGCAAGTGTAAGGAGCAACACATGTAGTTGGACCCGTCCAGCCAATGCCGCCACACTGTCCATACTCTTGTGCCCCGGTGGCGCCAGCTGCTGAGGCAGAGGATGTGCTAGTGCCAGAACCTGAGCTTGAGCTCGAGCTTGAGCTAAAAGTCGAGCCGATCGGACCAACTTTAATGTTAGAGTAAGTGACGTAGGAGTTCGGGTAATCGGCTTCAACGGTGGCAGGAACACCAGAAGAAGTAGAACAGGTACCACGTGCCACACCAGGAGTGCTTGAGGTCTCATTGGTTGGATAGTCGCTGTCGAGCCAAAGCATATCGGCGTAGTAGTCATCCCACAGGCTCATAACCAAGACCATACCAGTGGCCAACGCGTCGCTCATGCTTGACAAGCCACCATGTGTGGTAAACGAACCCTCCTCGTCGAAAACAGAAATCTCGGCGGCACAGTAAGCAGCGTCAATCACATTACCAGTAAGACCGGTGATGTCAGCATTCGCCTGGTCGTATACAACGCCGTTCTGGACATAGTAGCGCTTGATTTCAGACAAAGTGCCAGTGGAGGTGCCGTCATCAGTAATGAACTGCGTCACAACGGTGATCGGATCGTCGGTGTTGATTGTCTTGCCAGGGCCGTAGAAGCTCGTGTTGCCCACACGGTAAGGGTTGAAATCACAGCCATCAGGATCGCAAGTGCCAGCATAGCGAGTGGTACTATATGTCCCACCACAGGCATTCCCATTGCACACAGTGTTTGTGACAGTGTTGCAAGAATGGGCAGTGACTGCCTGAGAAATGCTGTTGGCTTCCCAAATATCCATTTCCGCACAGCAGGATCCGAGGTTCCCTACACCAGTATTGACATTGTTGCTGGAAGGTGTCCAGCCCTCGATGTTGGCCTGGCCTTGGATGAACTTGAGATCCCGGGGACATTGAGAGTCGCAATAGCCCACACCATACTGAGCGCCAGCCACATCATTGGTAAACTCAGAGACACCGCCATCGGCGTCCATGACAACAAAGTAGAGAGCACCATTGATGCCACAGGGGAGATTTGCAACATTGACAGTAAAAGTGAACTCCTGGTTGAGTAGATGAAAGATCTGATAGGTAGTGTCGTCCTCCATCAAATAAACACGCGAGCCAATGTTCGCCCCATTCGAGTTCTCTGTGACGAAGTCAAGCTGAATTGAGTTGCCGCTAGTAGTGATGCCGTAGGTAGACTCGTAATCAGCACCGTCGACGGCACACTCTTGAGCACAGGTCACATCGGTGTCGCAAATGGAGGTATCCCAGGTGTTCCCGGTATAGCAGTTGGTCGTGGTACCGACCTGGTGGACCCAGCGCCAGTTGGAATCAAGGACAATAGATCCATCGTTGGTGGTGCAAGTGCCGCCAGCTACGCATGTCTCCCAGGTCAGGGAAGGATGGACCTCAGCCTGTTCGGTACCAATCTGTTGGGCCTGGGCAGCAGCCAGAAGAGAAGAGAAGATGAGAGCATTCTTGTAAATCTTGTAAGAGAAAGAGGCAGCCATTTTTTTGCAATTTACTCTTAATGTTTGGTGTTTCAGTGGGCTTGCCGAGAATAGGATGGACTGCTCCCCATTTCCATGAGGATAATCTCCTTTTTATATTCGTCCCGTCCATCTTCTGGACCGCATAGAAAGATTGAGTCGAAGCGAAGGAGGTAAACTCCAACGGCTATATGGACCGCGAGGCCGCTGAAAATGATATCCGCCAGTGCAGACCATATGAAACCCGGAGAAACAGAACAAGTTCCCCGTGGGTGAAATGGCAGAGACTCCGAGAAGTCAGACCTAAAACCTTGGCCTTCATACCCAACATCGAGTCGAGACCAGGAGTGTGGGTAGCGTAAGACTTCTCTTCTCCGTCGCCTTTTCCAGAATCTTGGGATAGAGACCTTGGAGTATATTTCCTCTTAGGCTAAATTTCTCCACAAAAAAAGGATATGGGATTTGGACTACGTACCATCAAGAGGTGCTTGTTGCGTTATCCTTCTCAGGCCGCGTTGCCCTGCATAGGCGGAGGCAATGGCTGACATACTCGGAACCACTGGAAATTGGACGAGGAATCCCTATAGGTTACTTGTCGGGATCGACTCGATGAATGCCGAAAATGAGGACGGAGCCCTAGGGCATGCAACGGAAGATCTATGTCTTGGAAACCTTCTATGAACCGGGAACCAAATACCCCGTGTCCTCTAATTTCAAACCGATTGGTCATGCAGAAATGATTGTCATTAGAAAATCACTTTATGGTAACCAGGTATTAACAAGGACAAGCCTCTTTTAAGTTCATTAGCACTAAGCTGTCCGGAATCGTGGACCGTGGAAGCTGGGAGGGGTAAACAGTGAGAAGGGGTGATTATCCCTATAAAGAAACAGGCCTCTGGAGAGGGAAACTAGGTCATAAGTCTCTGAGTATGCGAATAGTAACTTGCTTAGCATGGACGGAGGAGTCAAGTCTTAGACCGCGCCTAGCAAGTTTTTTGTATGCTTATCTATTATTCCATCAGCGACGATTGCAATATATGCTTCCACATTCTAGTACTCTATTTCGTAATCAGATACATGATAGATTAATTAAGCGGACCATAAATACTCTAGCCAGTAGTACTCCGCTCGTAGAACATTATTTTTTGGATCAATCGGCTTTGTTGCCGTCGAATTATGCTTTCCGCGATAAGATTGACGGATTATCTTCCCCACAAATTCGTAAATATTTCGCCGAGAAAGCTTGTTTCGCAAACTACCCCACTGTATCGATATATCCTTGCATCACATGCCCAAATAGAGACCAATCCCGCCAATACACGCAACATAGCAAGTGACATACTGGTTCGGCAACATCAAGCAAATCGTCCGCAGGCCCGATAGAAAGGAGACTTCTAGGTCAGGTGGCATCCAAAACACGTTAAACCCTAGGCACTTGGCATTCCAGGACCGAGATCCGAAACCAAATTATTTGACATCCAAGTATATCTGTATCCTGTGGGGTTGCTGGGGTCTCGTGGTTCTCAACCCTTGTATTCATAGCTCTGAGCTGTGTGGCTTTCGGTAGATCGCCATCCGAAACAGACTCGTCAGTTCTCATCAACCACCATCCCTAGTGATCTCCTTGCAAGAAGGATCATTCCTAGTCCAGCCAAATGGCTCCTTCACTTAACCATTGATAAATTTTATGGCTGTCAACCACAGACTCCATCGTTCCTGGTGACCTCCATATCGCCACTTCACGATCTGTATAGTTACGCCCAGGGCATTTGCTATTGATATTCTCCAAGATCTTGCGGCCCGGTTTGCAGAATCGTTTCTGTTTGAGATTACCTGATTACCTGATTCCCCCTCCCTGGTTGTTGATCGCTCTGCTTCTGTACAACAGTTTTCCCGGTTTCTAGTTAGAGAAGTCTCTAACTCGCTTTATCCTTCTTCGCTTGATATTGGTCGCCTGGTTGTTCGTATCTAATAGGTATTCTTGCCTCATTAAATAACAGTTCTCCTAGTCCTATGGCTGCGGGATTCTCTTTCTACTTCTAATACCATATATCTATCTATTCAGATACTATTCCACACAAGCCTACTATTCTACAACCATAAGTTAGTGCACTGGCTTATGTAACAGGAAACAGAGACTATAATTTGCCACTCATGCCACTCACAAATTGTAAAACAGTTGAGTTACGGCTACTTACTATATTAAGACTACAGCTACAGATGTTCATATGAAGCGTTATTACGAAGGTAATAAATAGAAGGTTAAGACGTAGACTCACCACCGGACTGGCGGGCCGAATTAAGCTTGATATTTAATAGACTTTTATGAAGTCTGTGCCTTACAGGTTATAGGGTACTGGCTTGTGCCTTAGTGCCATCTAGTAGGTCGGTAGGAGTTGACGGGCAGGCATACAATATAAGCTCCATCTCTCCTCCCACAGTCTCGTTTTCTAGGCTCGTTGGATTCTTCTTTTCGTCATTCATTTATGGTTTTTGTTTTTAATCCTCCAAGTTTGTAAATATGAAGTTCACTTCTTCTATTCCACTTTCGGGGCTATTAATCACAGCCTCTGCCTATCTTGCCACCACTACTGCAAGTTCTTCTTTATCTCTATCAATTACTGTCGTCATGAACTAACTAGTGTTGCAGCGCTACTATGATGGCCAAGAGGGTGCTTGTGGGTGCGGTACTACCTCTGGTCCCTTCTCCTGGCAGGTCAGTCTCCCCTCTCATGTCTACTCGGTGTCTTTACCCCACCTCACACCAGACTTCATAGCTCGGCATCAGTACCGGTGTCTATACTGCGGCCGGCTCACAAGCTCTCTATGATACTGATGGTGCTACCTGGTGCGGCGCTGGGTGCGGCAAATGTTATAACTTGACGTCTACTGGCAGCTCACCCTGCAGTAGCTGCGGTGAAGGTGGAGATAATGGCGAGAGCATCATCGTCATGATTACTAACCTGTGCCCCTATGACGGTAACGAGGAATGGTGCCCGCAGGTCGGCGGGACCAACGAGTATGGATATAGCTACCACTTCGACATCATGGCCGAGAGCATTGTGTTCGGCGATAATCCGGTTGTGAACTTTGAGCCAGTGGCCTGCCCTAGCCAGGCCACCTCGGACTGGGACACGTGCGTCTGCTACGGAGAGACGGCAACGGACGTAACGCCACTAGGACTGACGACGGCCGGGACCAATCCATCGAGCCCCACCTCACTCACCACCTCTTTGACGAGTACAACGACGTCCTCTTCTTCTGGCGCTATTCAGACCCTTTACGGACAATGCGGCGGCATTGGTTGGACCGGCCCTACGACTTGCGTGTCCGGAGCCACTTGCACCGAATCGAACGCTTATTACTCTCAGTGCTTAAACTAGTTAGAGGCACTCATCGCTAGTGAGTGGGCGCAGATATGCGAGTCCTGGCTGGAGGCGATGGACAGAATCTAAACTAGTGCTTCCGAGATGGGATTTGTTATTGAGTGGTGGCACGAATTAGTCATATAAGGGAACAAATATTCAGAGCGAGTTAGACTTGGGCTGGTCTATAGTTTTCAAACCTTTCAACTTTGCTTTAATTACAGGTGTTCACCTCTAACTAAAAGATAGTACCTATAAGACCATTATTATAGAGCGCTGACTAATGACATTCAACTTCGAAGAGATTCCTTCGGAAGCCGGAGGCACCCCGTCCGCTTGGGAGGGTTTTCCCACACTAAAACACCCCCAGAATCAGTGCCCACGGTCCAACTAGAACTAATAGACACCCACACGAAAGTCCACGGAATAATCTTCCAATATTCTATGGTTACATCATTCAACAGTCCTTAGCGCACTTCCGAGATGGTGCCTAAATCTAGGTTGATTTTCGAAAGCAACCTTTGGTTCTTTGGACAACACAATACCCCGCATTGCGTGACGCAACCACTGTTGCACACCAGCATCGCCGTTATTATGACGAATAATATTGTCTCCATCGCATTATATCGCTGGATATGGAGTACAGTTTTTGCCAAGACTTGGTCCTTGAAACGTTAGGTTGAAGTTCGCTACACTATATACAAGGCTGGTTTCGCCTACCACAGGTCACTAAACGAGCAGCGGGTTATCCAGAACATTCAATGGCAGGGGCTTCTGGGGACAAGCATCTGAATGTGGAGTGCCCAATATGCACAGGTAGTCTAAATTCTTTGGGCTCACAAGCGGGCCCTGTCATCTTCAGCTTAGCGGTGGTGATTTAGTATCTTGCGAGAATTTCGACAAGGCAAAGGGGCATCATAGTTCTTCGAGCCAACCAGGACTCAGCTCATATGCCGTCTTCCAGTGCGGTATTTTATTGCTCTTGAAAAAAGATTGCTCCAGATAGGATTTTGGCTAGTTGCATTGGCTCGGTTCACCGGATTGCGGATATATAGGCGGCTAAATAAATATCCACAGGTACACGACCTTGCAATATTGTATCAGCCCACGATCGGAGATTCTCCAAGGTTGTTCGTGCGGGGAGATCTCGCTTATGTTGATTGAGAAGAATGGAGGAAAATGCCCTAATGTTGCAAGAATCCACAATGGGAGCGTGGTACCCTGCAATACCTCAATTCTACATCCAACCTCGGTGCTAGCTGTGTTGTTGGAATCTTCTCGTAAAGTTTGCTGTATTCATACTACCCCTTCACATGTTGGTGATGGTGAAACTAAGGGCAACAGTCAACAGTCACGTTATATTCTCTATGCTGTTCTTAATCGTGTAAAAAAGCCATTTGAAGAATGTCCTTGAATAAGGAGCATGTTTCTCTCAGCGGTTCAACCCTCTCAGCAAGAAATCTGTCCATTAAGATGTTGTTACAGAATAAGTATTTACAATGGCTTTCTGTTTATGGACAAACGCGGTCGAGCTATGTAGCTGTGGTTGACAGCCCCTCCTTACACCTACCTGCATTCATTTTTATTTTAGCCAGCAGTCTTTCCGGTCTCAAGTCGTTTTCCCCTGTCCAGCGGTAATTGACTTAACGCGGCAAGCCGCATGATATCAATCTCCTTGAGCTTTCCGTCGAACACTTTAGTAGTATTAATAGTTCATAAGCATGTACTGTGCTCCTGCGCGCCTTTATATGCAGTATTGCATCAATTATATAAGGCGACGGGGAATTGAAGTCTATCCAACAATGGTCATTGTTTCGATGCCAACGGCTTCACTTTGAACTGTGAATGGATATCATCGAGGAGCAGACATGGCCTGTTACACAAATTACTTCTTTCCAATTAATTTTATCTACTAATGGACACTTGCCTCGGTCATTGAGCTTATTCGAGCCTGTAAAGGAAAGTCAGGAGCCACCATGTGGCCTACATAATTAAGTAGGTGGTGTTGAGATTACAGGTGCAACATACTGAATTTGACTACAGAACCTCATTTACAGTGGGCAAGTACGCTGAATATATAAGGGCCGCAGGCCCCTATTGCCGAGCTGAACCGCTGTACAGCTGAACCCTTCAGGGC